>NW_021032413.1:0-13262 GCF_004153795.1 Camellia sinensis | reverse complement strand
TCTCGGGGTGATGGCCGCACTTGAGGACATGGTCCTTCGGAGAGAGACACACTTATCCGTTATGGGTGTGCAGGTACCGTTCATTTTTCTTGCATTTATCACACTCCTGATGACACACTGGTTTTGCGTGTTCTTCTGTATTGTAGAGCACATCTGACACACACCCCACTCACATACTGTACTCGTATCTGATTTTCCTATTTGAACTGATGTATTGAACTTTTCATTTTCAGATGCCTCCTGTATATGCTCCGCCGCGGGCCGGGCCATCTGGGCCTCCTTGGGGAGCTGGGCCATCTGGGCCTTTTTATGGAGCTGGGCCATCTGGGCCTTCTCAGGGAGCTGGGCCATCCAAGCCTTTTCGAGGAGCTCAAGGAGGGTCCTCCCGCAGACGTAGGACACGCGTTGTAGAGGCGGAGCCCGAGGAGGAGGAGGAGGTTACCGACCGCCAGTCAGAGACATCTGCCGAGGAGGGGGGCTCCGGTCTTGGTTCAGGGAACAGAGGCGAGGCTGAGGGGGATTCTGAGGATGACAGCTCCGACCCGGATGATGATGATGGTGCAGAGGTTGTCCCGCAGAAGAGGATGAGGAGTGCTTCTCATTCCCGCTTCCGAGGACATTGATGTTGCTATTTCCTGCTTTATTTCTCTTTTTGCTAGTAGTTTGTAGCACTTTGCACATTTTTAGGTAGTTCTATTTTTTGTAAAACTTGTACCTTTGTTCATTGTAAAGCATGATGGAATGAAACAGCTTTTGAAAAGGTGTTTGTATTTTAAACTTTTAGCATCGTATCGCATCATTTTATTTTGCACCAAAATGAAATTGAATGGGAATGCGCATTGTGTAATCACCAAGTCAGGTAGTGAACCGATGCAACAAACTAAGCAACTCAACTTACTAAGATATAACAGAACCTTAGGAAGTTTACAACTCAATAAGCAAAATAAAACAGTGTTGACAACGTAAATAAACAAGACTTAAACAAAGATTGTTTAATCAGAGAGCAATGACTCGAAAACACGAAACACGTCCGCTCGACAAACAACTCGATAAGCAAAACAACAACTCGATAAACAAAACTCAGCAAACAACAGAGTGTACTTCGGACGATCTGGGCACCGGAACGCATCCGAAACAGAGGGAAATGAAGGCCTTTGACTCTCCCGTTTGCACGGAATGCTTGAAACTTTCCCTCGAAGGGTAAAACAGGGCCAAGGAGATATACTGGAGCATTGCCGGCCACCTTTGGGAGCCGGCCGGACAATTTTATGGAGAGTGGGAGCCGGCCGGCCAGTTTTTGAAAAAGAGAATGGCCGGCCAGCCAGAAAAGGTGGCCGGTCGGCCACTTAGTCCTGCAGCCATCAGATTTTTGACACGTGTCCCCGTGAATAGTGTTTTTCCTTCTATAAAAGCCTCAACTTCGGGAACATTCATTTCATCTTAGTTTTACACAAAGATGGAGGCGTTTCTCGCGGAAAATCTCATATCTTGGATCTGTTCTCTAGATGGCTCGGAAAAGCTGAACTTCCGGGGTTTCGGCTTGAATGCACTATTCACGCTGAGCCGTACTCCGCTACAGCTCCCTTTTCTCCATGCCGCGGCAAGGTTCTGGAACCCAGTGACGCACGTTTTTAGCTTTGGTGGCCAAGAGGTATGTCCCACTTTCGAAGATTTTCAGGTTTTGATGGAGTCTGAATGCTCTGAAGTGATCTTGCCCCAGCTCCGTTTTGGCCATGCTCAGGCTTTAGGGCGGATGTGTGGGCTCACAGCGCATGATGCTTCATCTCTGATCTGCAGTGGGGAACTGGACATCCTCGGCTTGATCCATCGTTTTTCTGACGCCGGTGACCGTAGCAACCATTATTGGCAGGGTTTCCAGCAGCACGCCCTCTGCTTGTGTTTGTTGTCTCACTTTCTGCTTTCCTCAGGCTTTGGCGGAGCTAGCATTCGCCTGATTGAAGTCGCCCAAGGATTGAGAGAAGGAAAGAGCTGTATTGCCATGAACTTGGCCGAGACACTGATGGGCTTAGATTCTGTCTATCGCCGGGAGGCGACTAGGTTTGCTGGGAGTCCACTGCTGCTGCAGGTAATGTTTCCCACCCGACCTTACATATATATTTGCTCACATCACTCGACCCTCAGGCTCGATTTTTTTTTTTCACAAAACCCTTGTCTTACTTTTTCTCTCATCGTACATCTCTCTGTTCTTTATTCTCTCATTTTCCATCCCTCCCCCAGGTATGGTTAATGGACAAGTTGCAGGTTGTGGACTCTTGCCCGGCCTATTCAGCTCAAGGCTACTTCTTTCGGCAGCGCCTAGTCAATGATCTTGACGAAAGGTGGTGGTTTGATTGGATGTGTAATTTGTCCGCAGACCGCATCACTTGGCGTTGTCCTTGGCTCAACCTCCCGACAATGAGCTATAGTATGTCCCGGCTGATTGGGATCCAATTGATTGGTCTAACCCACTGCGTATTCTATTTTCCGTTCCGGTTCCTGCGTCAGTTTGGTCATGATCAGACCTGCCCACCGGAGGGGATTGAGTACCCAGCCGCTTTCCCAGTCCGGGGTGCGCAGCTTGCCCGATATGCCACAGCATGGAGGACTAGAGAGCTCCTGGCCCCTGCTTCCACTTTCAGTTGCACTTTGTCCGATGAGTGCTTAGATTGGCTCAATGAGGAGGCACAGGTTGGGCCTAGCTTGGCATCAGATGCTTCGTCCAGTTCTGGGAGGGGATGCAGAGATACTTGATTCAACTATGCCTCAAATTTATTGCTTATTTAGCATTTTCAAGTTTTCTTTATGAATGTACTAAAAAAAAGCAACCTCGATTGTAATGGAAGAGCAGGAGAACTCAGTTTTGAAATCAATGGAATTGAAGGTTGTGGTACTGAAAATTTTCCGCTTTGGTCCAAAAATGGTCTTAGTCGTAAAAAGATTAATTTGAACAAAGTCGACTTTTATTAAAACTTTTCAAAACTATTTTCGATGTGGATCAGAACTGGACATGCTGAAGATCTATCACTGAGATGCACAACCCCAGATCCCTGCAACTGGAAAGTTGCCCCTAGTCTGAAGAACAATGCGGCACTTCATGGCAACAGAAAGTTGCCCTAGTCTGAGTAACTTTGCACCGTCGCGGCAACGGAAAGTTGCCCCTAGTCTGAACAGCAATGTACCGGAGATCGCGATAAATGCTGATGGATAAAGATAACTGAGATGATCAAAATGGACAGAGTTGATAGGGGAGACAGTTTATGGCGACTTTCAAGGTGAAGTGCCTTACGTATCCCAAGATGAGAACAAGCCTTACGTAGTTCAGCCTTAAGGTTCACTCGAGTATTTTCACTCTCCTTTGCGGCTCTAGACTTTTGCCAAGGCGCCCTTTGGCGGGTTTTCAACCTTGCGAGCTCAGTTTTTTTATCATTTTCTATTTTTTTGTGCCCTGACTTATTGCCTTAGGTCGCCCTTTCAGTTTTCGGCCCTATGTGAAGCTCTCAGGGTTAATACTTTCTTCAAAACATTGTCCATAAGATCGTTGTGAACTCAAGCCATCTAGATCCATCGAACCACATCTCCACAAGTGACCAGACTAGCTTTGATGATGTAAGGGGACCAGTCCATTGGGTTTTTGAACTTGCCCCTTGGGTCGTGGATTGGGAGCTCGGTTGTCTTTGAGCACCAAAATCTCCTTCTTTTCAGATTCCTGACTTAACTTCTTTGTTTGAAAGCCGGGCAATTCTGCGTTGACTAGCCTTGGATGTGGTACAGTGCTTTCAAGTCTTCTTTCATCAAGAGCGATGAGTTCTTCGATATCTGCTTTTGCTGCCGAAGTGCGTACTCTGGCTATTTGGCATTGCCAGCCAACTAACTCGTAACGGACGGAACCAGCTCAATCCATGCGATTTGGGTAGATACAGCATCCATTCCCATAGACCAATGAATATGGAGTTGCCCAGTAGAGTTCTGGATGAAGTCCTGTAGCCCCACGAGCAAATGGCAGCTTTGTCCTGGCCAATCCGTAGGTTCCCACCAATCTTCTGGCACGTATATCGCTTGTAATATGTGCTGGTTTAGGCAGGGGCCTTCAACTGCTTGCTCCGTGTCGTGCGACTCCGGTATGTAGATGACCTTATGGAAGCCAACATTGTATTTCTCCACAATCTATCCACTTTTTCTTGAAGTGGGAACGCATTAATCTTGAAATTATCTCGTTTGCACCCCCCGTAGCGGACAGATGATGTTGGTTTCTGAATGACTTTTGGCGACATGCGACGCCTTCCAACACCGCGTATGATTGGACCATCGACCCATTTGTGAAATAATCTATCGCTACTAGGATAACTCATGCCGTTTGACCCCTTCGGCGGTAACAGCTCCGACACAATCAATTCCCCCAGACCTGAAAAAGGCCATGGTGAAGTCATGTTGTACAGGGCTTTGACAGCGGGATGTTCATGCGGTTTGCATGAATTTGGACACTTGTGGCATCGCGAAACAAACATAATGGACAATCCTCCCTCCATGGTTGACCAGTATAGCCCTGTCTTGAGGATCGTTTCTCTGGCCATCATTACTCCATTCAATGTGTGCAACCGCACTCCCCCCATGATGGCTTCCATCAGGCGTTTTCGACGTCTTTCAGCTTCTACACAGAGCTTATGCAATTCCCAGGATGACCCCTTTTGTAGCAGCTTACCCCCGCCAGATAATTGAACCTGAGGCAGAATCCTTCTTTGATGGCCCCTACTATCCTTGGCATTGCCCCTGGTGGATATGTCTCTATGCTTCAATACTCCCAGAGGAACGTATTCAAGGGATCTGTCGTAGGTAATACCAGGGGTGCCGTCCTACTGCGCTGAATTCAAACGGTATCTCGTATTACGCGCGGTAAACATCGAGCGCATCACATGAGATATATACTACGCCGAGCTTTTAACACACTTTGTGACTCCATAATAATGACTTTGGACTGTTCCACGCACATCCGGAACGATTCACCTGTGACCGTGGATGTGTATGACGATGAAGATAGAGTTTCTAATACTCATTCTCTAGACACGAACCCCTGTATGTTTTATTCTTTCTAACAACTGTATCGTGCCATACGGCCAGGTGGGTGAAAGTTTAGGCCTATCTCAAACCGAGCCGGAATATAAACAAACCTCCCAAGGTTTTGGTTGGTTAAATTATCAATCCTTTCCCCCCACTGATCAGACTGTTCTCTCAAATCTCCGTCTTTGCGGTATCTGGACCCGACCGCACAAGGCTCGGCGCATGGGGCGCTCCCAAAAATGAGACGGGGCAGCTGCACCGCGCCTCCGATTTACGGAATAAGTAAAATAACGTTCACAAGAGCTATTGTGAGTGTCCCCTTAGGTTCTAGGGGCTGCTTCCAGGCCAGCAATACATGCCTCATTACTCTGCTTCATTGTTGGGAGACCTTTTGAACTACTTTGAATATGCTCTGAATAGCGTAGGGTAATTACCGGAAAGTGTTCCGGTCCAGCGACTCTACTATCCACGTCACCACCATCTCCAGTTCCATCTTCCCATCAACGCCATCTGTGACTGGGGTTATTGGAGATCACGCTCTACCGCTCAGAGAGTCGTTTTACTCACTTTCGTGGACTCCAAGGCTGATTTATCTTCCGACGTGTTCGCACCGAATGGCTATTGACTTCCTTGGGGAATTTAGGTTAGCTGGTTCATCGCTGGATAGCTAGGGAACGGGTTCGAAGACTTATGTGGCAACCCTCGTCATTAATCCGGGCTGAGGTTCATGCGCGTTTTCACTGGCAATATGTAGGAATGCTACACCGCGATTGAGCACTCTTGGTACCTTAAGAGAGTCATAGTTACTCCGCCGTTTGCTACTTCCCCGCCTGTTCTTTAAGGTTGTATATGTCTTTCTTGGTCGGACCGTGTTTGTAACACATTCAGATAACTTGCACTCAATCAAGGGTTCGCAGGGAAGACTCAACCAGGTTCGGCGTCGCACGAACACTCGGGCTAGCCCTTACCCGGGTAAGGGTGGCTTGGTTTTTTCTCAAGAGGATTTATTTGATGGATCCAAACGGGCGAAACCACATTAAACCGCAAGGAGGTGGGGAGCCCTGAAACTGCGTGCATGCTTTTGTTTTAAGTTAACACAGTCGGATTCCCGGCTTGGCGTTCCCCTCGCGGTTTATAGCACCACTATACACAAGGGCCAAGCAAGGGCCTTTCTCAGCGGGGGTGTAGTTCTGAGTTCGGAGGCAGCGGGGTTCTGTCTGTTTCCTCGGCCCTCGGGGAAGATGCCCCAGCATCTTTTTCTTTGGGCTCAGATTTAGTCACGATGGCTCTTTTCCACTATTCGGTCTCTTTTTCCTCACCCTCTGAGTCGCCGGCCACGCATCGGGCAGCCCATGGGTAGTCCTCAGTTACCGAAAGGGTACACGGATATCAACGGTCTAACCTGCGGCCGCCACCGGCTCCTCGGTGGGTCGTCTCGCGCGGGACGAAACACCAGCGGCTCGAGGCGGCGAGGTTCTGGGTAAGATACTTTCGGGGATTGACTCAAGCCACGAAGCTGCTCTCGGGACGATGGGTCGGGACTGGGACCCCGGTCCCATTTGGGCCCAGCGTGACCTCATGCTTTCCTTTCTAGGCGGGACTACGACAACAGAAAAAGCCTGGAATCCCTTATAGTCAACCCGCTAAGATATTAAGGATAATATAACGCGCACCTGGTCCGTTTAATTTGCGCCACTTTGACCTTCCCTTGGCCCTGTAACAGCTTCGTTGTACTCCATCGATCAGTTCAGTCTATGTGTCTGTGTGGCGCCTCGGCACTTTTGCAACGAACCTGGACCTTTGCGGATTTTGGAAGGGTCGACCGTTTTATCGAGAGTATTGACCGACCGGCTTTGGTTGTGACTCGATGGGAACCGGCTAGCATCTTCACTGCTCTCGGGTATCCTACACTCAAACGCTGGCATTTTCTGGGGCGGATTGGCATATCGGCCGCCTCGGGCGGCGCACGGGAACCAGGAAATGTGTCTGTGGAATCCTTTGAAGGATATGGTCTTTGGCTTAAAGTTCCAGCGGCGCTGGGAGGGTTGGTAGTGGCCCCTATTCTCTCTCTCTTTGGACTTGGGGAAACATCATTCGTCGTCCACAATCACGCGCGACCTTCTGCGAGCACGCCGTTTCCTCAGTGGTGGTGTCAGTGGCACTTGTTCAAATACTCATGCACTATGAAAAGATTAGGGACTACTGTTGCTCCCGAGGCCGGGCCCCCCGGCGCACAGTCTCCGGACTCCCTAACGTAGCATCCGTAGTGACTTTTTCAGGCCCGAATGGGGCATTCAGCTCTCCACGTCTCAAGCACATACGGTTCCCCCACGTGGCGTAACCGGGAGTTCAGCCTGCGATATGATTCTCAAACCCCCGATGTCTTCCTCTTTTCACGACGAGGTCGTTCCGCGCTGAGAATTTCTGCACTATCTTGGATATAGGCCCTGGAAACCATTCCGACTCTTCTGTCAGCGCGGAAGCTATAGGGCGTCGGTCCGACTGCGCTTTAGGATGCGAGGTGACATAACACCGCACCTATGCATTTCAGTACAATGTTGCGGGTGGCAGGGGAGTACAGTCAGTCTGTTGAACCTTTCCCCTCTTCGGCTCAAGTTCTCATTTTTGAATATTCGGGTACTGCGGTACGGTGCCCTAGGTTCAAATTCTTTCTGGAAGTCTACACAAACTACAGACACGCATACCTCTGCCATGTACGTCTCCGCGTCCGCCCGGCGCACCCATGCGGCACAACCAGGGTTGTCGCCGGCGACAGCCAAGTTCGCTGGCGCGGCTATTCTTCAGGATACTCACCTCATCGGCGGCTGGCGCTAGTCGGAACCCCGCGGCCGCTATAGCGTCATGGTTTGCGCTTGGTGGGACCTTCTTTGCCCTTAATTTTGAGGGAGGCACGCCAGCTCCGGTCAAAATGCCCGTCTCCCATTGGAGTTCTCTCGCATTTGGGACAGGGGCTGGCGGGGCCCTCAGTGGTGAGTAGACTGAGCGCAGGGGATTCGCACGGTTGTGTTTGGTAACACACTCCTTCTCAGGATTCGGGTTCCGCGATGGTCATCGAGTTACTTCTGGTCATGACGGACACCGTCCGCGCTGAACACTGTCTCTAATTGATCAGATCCAACTTTTATTCAATTAAATGGTGCGAGCTCTAACGTAGCGGGCTTGCTCGCGCAGTTGGGGTCCCGGAAACAACGGTGGGAAACCGCTGGAATCCCGGGCATCTCCACGGGTTCGAGAGTCCCCGCATGGGCGTCCTTCACGTCAGTACCTCTAGCTATTATCCACAGAAAAGTGATAGGTGTGCCACATCCTTTGCGAATGCTAACATCGGGTGCTTTTAACGAATTTTTCTTTTCCTCGCTTTCTGTGGGGATCACGACGGCTCAACGAGCAGCCGCGCCGTCTAGCGCTAATTTAAAGTTTGAGAATAGGTCGAAGGGCGTTGCGCCCGCCGATGCCAATCGGCTCTAATCATTTTGGCTTTACTTTGCGATAGAAACTCGCAGGCAATTTCTTCTCGTGCCCTGGCTTGTCAAATGCATCAACTCTTTAGGGAATAATCTCCTCGAGAGTTGAACATTACTTGAGTTCAAGGAACAGGCACAGCAAGACATATCTAAGCATCAGAAACAGCGTCTCACGATATCGCATCACTTCATTCTCTCACGCCCAAAAATATTTCCATAACCCGCTTCAAAGTAAGTTTCCTTTACACAACTCAAAGGAAAATGGAAAATTGACGGACACCTAGAACGATTTGACACGGGCAGACTCATCGTGGGGCCTAGCGCGCCTCCCGGGAGGCTTATTAGAGTCTTCCCTTCAGGCTAATCGCTTCCCGGGCGGAGAGCCTCATCATGTTCAACCATCTTTCGGGTCCCGACAGGCATGCTCAACACTCGAATCACAGGTCGAGCTTGGAAATTTGATTCCTGACGCACAAATAGTTGAAATCAGATTTTCCGGCTTCACTACCTGGACCGGAACTCTAGGATTAAAGGCCTCTTCAATATTTGGGCCAGATTGGAGAAGGAAGGTGCGATTAGATGCAATCCAGATCGACGGCTGGGAGAAGCCTTGCAACTATTTCTTCGGTCTCCAATCATAGGAAACCGGGAAGATCCATTCCCCCAAGGCACTCTAGTAGCATCGGCTGTAGGATCTGATAGTAAGACACGCATTATACGCCTTCTCAGAAGATCAAGTCGGTCGACGTGCAACCCCGCCTAGGGGAATCCCGTCGGTCCAGCTTCCTTGCGCCTTACGGGTTTACTCGCACCGTTTGACTCGCAACATGTCAGAACTTTCCTTGGTCCGTGGTTTCAAGACGGGCCCGAAATGGGGAGCCTCGCAGGCCGGCGCCGGGGCCGCGAGATGCGGAGCACGCCCGAGGGCGCGCGCTGCACGCCACGAGTGGGGCGAAGGCGGCTCCGCGGGCTTTTCGACTGCCCGGAGCTTTGCCTCCCGCCCGATCCGCACCGGTCCACGCCCCGAGTCGATCTGGCGGACCGTCTGGACGCCGTTCCACATCCGAACCGGGGCGCATCGCGCAGCCCCCAATCCGCTTCCTCCCGACAATTTTCAAAGCACTCTTTGACTCTCTTTTCCAAAGTCCTTTTCATCTTTCCTCAGCGGTGGCTTGTTTTGCCTGTATCGGTCTCTTCGCCCGTATTTAAGCCTTGGACGGAATTTACCGCCCGATTAGGGCTGCATTCCAAACAACCCGACTCGCGGACAGCGCTCGTGGTGCGACAGGGTCCGGGCAAGACGGGGATCTCACCCTCTCCCGGCGCCCCTTTCCAGGGGACTTGGGCTGGTCCGCCGCTGAGGACGCTTCTCCAGATACAATTCGAAACGACCGGGGTTCCGCTCGGTTTTTCAAAGCTGGGCGCTTCCCGGTTCGCTCGCCCGTTACTAGGCGGAATCCTTGTAAGTTTCTTTTTCCTCCGCTGTATTGATATGCCTTAAAACTCAGCGGGTAATCCCGCCTGACGCTGGGTCGCGATCGGAGCCGCCTTGGCGGCGGCGCGATAGGGTAGCGTACAGGGCCTCCGACGGAACCGGACGCTGCGCGAGGCGACGCAAACGGTTTGTCACCACCACTCGGTTCGCGACGCGGTCGTCGGTCGCGGGGGACTCGCTTTTTTGGGCCGATCCGCGCGCGGGCTGCGCGGCCGGGGGGCCAACATCCGCGCAAGCCCTCCTTCCCCCCTTCGCGGGGGGAGGGGGCGCGGGGCGACGCCACGTGAGACGCCGCAGGCAGGCGTGCCCTCAACCTAATGGGCTTTCGGGCGCAACTTGGCGTTCAAAGACTCGATTTGGTTCGCGGGATTTCTGCAATTCACACCAAGTATCGCAATTTCGCTACGTTGCCTCATCGATGCGAGAGCCGAGATATTCCGTTGGCCGAGAGTCGTTAGTTTTTTCGCGAGATGGCGCGCGCGCGAGCGCGCTCCTCTTCGTTTCGGGTTCCTTGGCGCGATCGCGCCGGGGTTTTGTTGTTTCGCCGGGAACGGCGCCCGCCATGCCCCCGGAGGGGCGCGGGCGCGAGCTCCCGACGGCGGGGAGCGGGAGGGAGGGTAGCCGACGGCCCGCCTCCTCCGCTTCCCCAGCGGGGTAAAATAACATGACAAGTTTGCGGGTCCGTTCGTTTCTATCGTTCAGGGGCACCTGACAATGATCCCTTCCCGGCAGGTTCACCTACGGAAACCTTGTTCACGAACTCCTCGCCTTTTCCTCTAAATGATAAGGTTCAGTGGACTTCTTCACGACGTCGCCGGCAGCGAACGCGCCCACGTCGCCAAGTGGCGATCCGAACCTTCCGCTGGACCATTCAGTCGGTAAGGAGCGACGGGCGGTGGTGGTAAAAGGGCAGGGACGTAGTCCCAACGCGAGCTGATGACTCGGCGCTTCTAGGAATTCCTCGTTGAAACGACCAACAATTGCAATGATCTATCCATCACGATGAAATTTCAAAGATTTACCCGGGCCTGTCGGCCAAGGCTATGACTCGTTGAATACATCAGTGTGCGGCGGCGGCCCAGAACATCTAGGGCATCACTAGACCTGGTTATTGCCATCAAACTTCCGTGGCCTGAAGGGCCAATAGTCCCTCTAAGAAGCTATAGCTGCGGAGGGTCAACTCCGGCATAGCTAGTTGGCAGGCTGAGGTCCTCGTTGCGTTACGAATAACCAGCAATCGCTCCACCAACTAAGGAACGGCCTGCACCCCACCCATAGAATCAAGAAAGAGCTTCTCAGTCTGTTCAATGCCTTAACTTATGTCTGGACCTGTAAGTTTCCCCGTGTTGAGTCAATTAAGCCGCAGGCTTCCACTCTGGTGGTGCCCTTCCGTAAATTCCTTTAAGTTTCATCAGCCTTGCGACCATACTCCCCCGGAACCCAAAAACTTTGATTTCTCATAAGGTGGCCAGCGGAGTCGCTAAAAGTAACAGTCCGCTGATCCCTGGTCGGCATGCGTTTAATGGTGATGAATAGGACGGTATCTGATCGTCTTCGAGGCCCGCCAACCTTTCGTTCTTGATTAATGAAACATCCTTGGCAAATGCTTTCGCAGTTGTTCGTCTTCATAAAATCCAAGAATTCCACCTCTGACTATGAAATATCGAATGGCCCCCGACTGTCCTGTTAATCATTACTGTGTCTCCGATCCCGAAGGCCACGTAATAGGATCGAAATCCTATGATGTTATCGCCTGCTAATGTATCCAGAGCGTAGGCTTCGCTTTGAGCACTCTAATTTCTTCAAAGTAACGGCGCGGAGGCACGACCCGGCCATTAAGCCAGGAGCGCATCGCCGCAAGAAGGGACGAGGACGACCGGTGCACACCTGAGGCGCGGACCGTCGACCCACCCAAAATCCACTACGAGCTTTTTAACTGCACAACTTAATATACGCTATGGATGCTGGAATTACCGCGGCTGCTGCACCAGACTTGCGCCTCCAATGGATCCTCCTCGTTTAGGGATTTAGATTGTACTCATTCCAATTACCAGACTCAAAGAAGCCCGGGTATTGTTTTTTTATTGTCACTACCGTCCCGTGGTCAGGTATTTGGGTAATTTGCGTCGCCTGCTGCCTTCCTTGGTATGTGGTAGCCGTTTCTCAGGCTCCCCTCTCCCGGAATCGACCCTAATTCTCCGTCACCCCGCTCACCACCATAGTAGGCACTATCCTAACCATCGAAAAGTTTGAAATTAGGGGCAGAAATTTGAATGGATAGCGTCGCGCGGCACAAAGGCCGTGCCGATCCGTCGAGTTATCTGAAATCATCAGAGCAACTGGGCATAGCCCGCGTCGACCTTTTTTCTAATAAATGGCGTCCCTTCCGAAGTCGGGGGTTTTGTTGCACGTATTAGCTTCTAGAATTAACTACGGTTATCCGAGTAGCAATCCATCAAACAAACGCTATAACTGATGTAATGAGCCATTCGCAGTTTCACAGTCTGAATTTAGTTCATACTTACACATGCATGGCTTATCTTTGAGACAAGCATAATGACTACTTGGCAGGATCAACCAGGTAGCATTCCTTTTTCCGACGCCAGGCGCTGCATAAGCCCGACCGACGAGCCGGTACGGTCAGACGCAGGCGCGGCTGTAAGCCCACGAACGAGCGACGAACCGCTTGGCGGGAAAACCGGCAGGTCGAAGACCCCCGTGTACCCGCACAGAGCTCCGATCCCGAGAGCACGAGCCATAACTGCCCGCGAGTCAATGCCACCAGACACGGCAGAAGTGAGAGGACAGCACGGAACACGGGAGAATAGCTTTGGGTCCCCAGCGCCACGAGGTGGCGAGGAGAATATAGGCACACGATAACGGACCGAATTCCTTTTTTTTAGGTAGGCTTACACAGGAATCGCACGCGAGGCAAAGGCAAAGATTTGCCGCCCGAGCACAATGAATGAGGAATGCACCAGAGAGTTCGCTGGCACAGGCAGGGTCTCCAACTGCGCACAAAGCCAAACACAAACTCACGGGGCGCCCCAAAAATCGACGTACACTACGTAACACCAGCCGCCGAAACGAATCGCACCCCGAAGGGACTAAGAAGGCCGTCCGGTTTGCTTTGACTTGCCTACAAGCTAGTTGCCTGCGCTTCCCAGTGGATAGGTGCTTGCGAAAAGCATGTCCTCGGGTAATTGGCCAATCTGCGTTTGCTTTTG
>NW_021032412.1:112166-139171 GCF_004153795.1 Camellia sinensis | reverse complement strand
TCCCTTAGGCATTAATACCTTCACCCAACCCATATTAACAATAGTAATTTACAATTATTGTTCAACTACCCTCCATTTTAATTTACCAAATCAAACCATAATTTAGGGCTTTTTCCTCTTTCTACAATAACATGCAAATTTATACTCCAAATAGCCCAAAGAACTATCAATGATAAAAATAATCATTCTCAAACAACCAACACTAGGTTCCCCCACATGGTTTTCAAAGAAATTCAACATGATATGATTTTCATGCAATACGAAACTACCACATGTCTATCTATAGACGGAGTATTGAAAAGGACTAAGGAGAATCCTTACCTCAAATGGAGAACCCAAGGGGAAGAAGAGCCAAACTCGGAAGTGCCCCAATCCCAAAGTTTTTCGGATCAAAACGAAGCCCACACAACCCTCTATCTTTCTTACAAAGAGATTATGGTAGGAACACCCAAGAACTAGATCAATCCCTAGAGAGAAGGTGAGTGCAGAGAGAGAGAAAGAGAGTCGAATCTAGGGTTTGAGACAAAAGGGGAAATCAAAAAGTGAAGAAGAAGTTGCTACTGCGAACTGATGCATACGTTCCTCGCTCGAGCAAAGGATTGGTCGCTCGAGCGACCAGACACAAAGAAACCTCGCTCGAACGCACAAAGCCTCGCTCGAGCGAACAACACGAAGCTTCAGGTCTACAACCCAGAAGCACGCTCGAGTGAAGAAACTCTCGCTCGAGCGAAGAAGCCCAAAACATACAGCTCGCTCGCTCGAGCGAAGAACATCTCGCTCGAGCCAAGGCTGCGTCTGAACAAAAACCTGAAGACACGAAAAGCCCGCTCGAGCGTACAAACTCTCGCTCGAGCGAAGAAACAACAACACAAGGCTCGCTTAAGCAACAAAGTCTTGGCTCGAGCGAAGAGGCTAAAAACTGGACAGCAACCATATGCTTCCAATCACAACCAACCTGAAACGAACCTGCCCAAAACATCCTATAACTCAAATACAAACTATTGAAGGACGGAAACCAGTTAAATACAACAACCCACGCCTACAAAACCAAGTCCGGAATACAATACTCAATGGAGGGAAAATCGAGATCGCTATATATTCTACTTATTTTTTACAGGCAAAGGCAAAGGAAAAAGGCAAAGCAATATCAAAGGAAACAAAAAAAGCTATTCCTTATGGCAAAGGAAAGGAAAATGCACATCCCATGGTATGGTTTCTCAACAATTTTTAAAAGCTTCTTTTTCGAATATTATATAGATTTTTTTAGGAATTGCATAGTGTCATATACTATTTTTTATGTACATTTTTCAAAAGTTTCTTTTTCAAAAATTTATTCAATTCTTTTTATTGAATGTGAAATGTTTTTCTGAAGCATGTTAAAGTAAGCATTTGTACAACATGCTAATGCATTTGTATGAACATTAATTTGAATTTTTAATATGTTTGTCTATTTGTATAATAAAAATATGTTGCATCTACAACATAGCATAATAAAAATATAATAGAAGAAAACGAAAAAGGAAAATAAGAAGAAAGAACAAATATGTGATGAAAATGAAACTACATAATATAATTTTTTTTAATTTTTATTTTTCTTATGATAAGTTCTTAAGGAAAGAAGAAAAAGACAAAAATGCATTTTAATATAACAGAAACAACAAGAAGAGAGAAAAGGAAAGTACAAGACATTACACGCTAATATTCACATTTTACGTACCCAATGATCTAATATTTACCTTTTCAACGAACATTTTGTAAAGAGATGGGTAGTGTCTTAAAACCAATAAGTGCGTGTATAGTGAGTTTGCAATTTTGTGTGCTTAATGTATTTTCAAATTATTTTTCCCTTCCTTTTTAAATTTCATAAATACATGCATTGGTTCTTATATGACTAACAACTTAACCGAGTGAAGAGGAAAAGTTAGTTAAAAGGAACAAAAGAATGCATGATGAAAGGGAAGCAAGTTAGTTAATCTTCACATTTTATGCACCTTCTTATATAATATTCTCATTTTAGGCACACAATGATAATGTGTTATCAAATGCTGCATTGGCCCAACGTGCACGGCGAGAACGTGAAAAAAATCAAAAGCCATGTTCTGCATACCAATTGGGACAACGCCTGCGACGAGAACGAGAAAGAGAAAGAGAAAGATCCAAGGAATGTATTAACCCAAGACAACCTTCTTTAACACCAAATTGGTAAAAAGAAAAAGAGTTTTTTACCCAAGACAATCTTGAATCTTTTACTCTTACTATTACCACTTTATTATATAGATTTTAATTTGTTCACAATCTATTTTTGTAGGCCTCCTCCTACAACTCCATGTAGAAATGTTGGTGTGGTCATTCGTGATGAGCACGGCCTTAATGTTATCCGTGTTCGTGCGGTAAGTACAAAATCAAGTCAAACATTGTATGTATTTTATTTATATAAGATTTTTTTAATCTTTTCAATATTTTATTTATATTTGTTAGGCAAAAGAAAAAGAAAAGGTCAATCCAATGTCTAAAGGAAAAGAAAAGATGGTTCCTTCCGGCAAGAGAATAACAAATGCATGTCAAGTGGTATATATTCTTTTTTTAAAATATGATGCAAAACTAATCAAAATTTTGAATAGTTAAAATATATGTGTATAAAATGAATTTATTGTTTTATGTTGTTTTTGTAGAATGATTGTAATATGTTTTCCTGTAACTTGCTATTATTTGTATGTGTTTTTCAAATTTATTTATTCTTATTTTGCATGGATACATGTGCATTTATAATGTACCATCCATAAGTTGCTACTTATATAAAGAGAATAGGAAATAAGAAACGAAGAAATGAAGAACAAATATATAAAGAAAGGAGAAACTAAATAAGATAGGTTTTTAATTCTTATTTAATGTATAAAATAGAAAACAAAGAAAGGGAAAGGGAAAGGGAAAGGGAAGAAATAAGAAATAAAGAAATAAAGATAACACTATTAAAGGTATAAAACAAATAAAATAGAAAACAAAATTAAGAGAAAGGAAAGAAATAAGAAGATAGTTTCATTTTAAGTACAAAATATTCACATATTTTGCTTCAATGATAAAATATTTTCTTTTTAGGCACAAAATGATAATATAATATCAAAAGTTGCATTGGCCCAACGGGCACGGCGAGAGCGTGAAAAAATTGAATTTCAATGCTTGCAACGAGAGCAAGAGGGATTAGAAGAATGTGTTCAACTAAGACAACGTTCTTTAACACCAATTCGTCGCGATCGCACTCACTTGGAGTGGGAAACAATAACTGAAGATTCTCAGTCGGCACAAAAACGAACAATGGTTACCCATCATTCTGCATGTTCGTTTTCTATGCCAAGCACATATTCAAATTCACAAAGGAATCAGTAAACTACTGTGTCTAATCTTGAAATACATACTTTCACTCATACCGTTTTGTTTTACAAAATTTTATTTATACACAAATATTCGTAGGCCTACTCCTATAAATCAATTTCTTCAACAAGATCTATGTACTGATGATGAATTAGAAGATCTGCCTACGAGTATATCAATCGACGCCTGGGCACACAAAGATTCTTGCCGCCATTATCTTGGCAAGATGGATGTATTATGTCCTTATTGTTCAGCCTCACATTGGATGGATGAAAAATTGACAAAATCATCTATAAAACGTCCCTTATTCGGAACTTGATGTTTGGAAGGAAAGCTTAGGCTACCTTTACTTATTACACCCCCTCCACCACTTCAGGCATTGTATGATGGGAATAATGATCAATCAAAATCCTTTCGAAGTTATACTCGAGTGTACAATGCAGCCAATGCTTTTACGAGTCTTGGTGCTACATTGGATCCTAGAGTACTCAATGGAAGGGGCCCTACATCATTCACAATTCATGGGAAATTGCGACATCGAACAGGATCACTACAACCACAACCAGGGCAGGATGCGAGTTATGCTCAGTTGTATATCTATGACCCTTATTCAGCTTTAGAAATTTGTAATCGTAGAAATCCTAACTTGAGAAGGGATGTTCTTAAAACTATTCAGGATAGTTTGTTGCAAGTCAATGCATTTGTAGATAAATATCGCCAGGCTCATGTCATTTTACATCAATTAGACTCGGCAGGACACAATCTACCTGCTCATCTTCATTACAGTTCAACAACTGATCGACGTCGGTATAACCTACCAACTACAGATGAGATTGCAATTGTAATACCAGGTGATGGAACAGAGGTAAATGGAATGAGAGATATTATTTTACATTTCTGAGGAAATAATGAGTTGATGCAAATTAATGAATGTCACCCAGCATACTTGCCATTACATTATGTTCTATTATTTCCATATGGTGAGCTTGGATGGGAACCTGAGTTGAAACTGTAGAATGTTCAATATGATCGACCTTCAACTGATCGACTTACTCAAATGAATTTTTATAGTTATCGTTTGTTTGAACGACCCACAGAGTATTCAACAATTTTGAGAGGTGGGAAACTATTTCAAGAGTTTTTAGTAGATGTTTGGGTTGCAACTGAGTAAAATCGATTGACATACTACAAGCTTAATCAAGGGAAACTTCGGGCTGAGGTTTACCAAGAGTTGTCAGATATGGATCCAGATTATGTGCGACCTGGACAAATTGGTCAAAGGTTTGTTGTGCCATCTTCATTTACTAGTAGTCCTAGACATATATTTGAAGTCTTTCAAGATTTAATGGCTATCACACGATACAACCAACACCCAGATATTTTTCTTACCATGACTGCAAATCCCAATTGGCCAAAAATTACTTCAGCATTGTTACCATATCAAAAACCTATTGATCGTCCTGATTTAATTGCCCGTGTTTTTTGGTCGAAGAGAAAATGTTTGATGAAGGAGATAGAAACAAATAAAGTGTTTGGAAATAAAGTTGCACATGTTTTTACAATTGAATTTCAAAAACGAGGCCTCCCTCATATGCATGCACTTTTATTTCTCAAGGGTCCAGACAAAATTCGGATATGTGCTCAAGTAGACAAATTGGTCTGTGTAGAATTTCCAGACCCAAAAGATGATCCTATGCTTTTTGAAACTATCAAATGTTGTATGGTACATGGACCATGTGGTGCTCGAAATCCGCAAGCACCATGTATGGAAAATGGTAGATGCACTAAAAGATACCCTCGAGCTTTCACAGAAACAACAACTATGGATCAAGATGGATACCCTATCTATCGTCATCGCAATAATGGTCAAGTACATACTGTGAGAGGGCAAGAAGTAGATAACAAGGATGTCATACCATACAATGCATATCTTTCAAAACTTTTCAACTGTCATATAAATGTGGAAGTTTGTGTCGGAATGAGATGTGTCAAGTATATACATAAGTACATTTATAAGGGTTATGATCGTACAACAATGGTGTTAGGAATGATAAATGAGATTCATCAATATCTCGATGCAAGGTATATTGGACCTCCAGAAGCTGCTTGGCGAATATTTGGTCATCTTTTGTATGTAGAGATGCCAACAGTTGTACGATTGGCACTTCATTTACCTAGAATGCATCGTGTTGTTTTTAACCCAGAAGAGTCATTACAAACGATTCAATCTAGAGCTGGTCAACAAATGTCAACTCTTACTGGCTTCTTTGCATATTGTGCTGCCAGTGAAAATGAATGTCCATTCACTTATCAAGAATTTCCACAACATTTTGTTTGGCTCAAGTCAGAAAAGAGATGGAAATCAAGAGAAAGGGGATATGCAATTGGTAGAATGTACTTTGGTAGCCCTAATTGTGGTGAAAGATTTTATCTACGTTTGTTACTAACCGTTGTCAAAGGACCAAAGTCGTTTCAGTCTTTACGCACGGTCGATAATGTTGTGCACGATATATTTAAATTAGCATGTGTTGCAAGGAGGCTTTTAGAAGATGATGAAGAATGGATACAATGCTTGAAAGAGGTTGTAGTCATAAAAACTGGATATCAATTGAGGAGATTGTTTAGTATTATTCTCACACAGTGCTCTCCACTAAATCCATGTGCATTATGGAATCAATTTTCAACGCATATATGTGATGATCTTGCACATAAGATTTGTACATTGTTTGTCATTTCTAAACCAACTGAGGCTCAAATTGAAGATTATGCTCTCCATCTTTTGAGTCAAATGCTTCATGAATCAGGCAAAAGTTTAATTGACTTCCCACCCATGCCACAACCTACTGCAAATTGGAGTGCAGTAGTTGGTAATCGATTGATAGTTGAACATCAACAACTGCAGAGTGAGGCACAACATGCAGATCCACAAATTACTATTGATTGTCTCAATAATGGACAGCGGAATGCTTATAATACAATCACTTCTTCAGTTTTCCAAAATAAAGGAACTGTTTTCTTTCTGAATGGGGGTGCAAGAACAGGGAAAACATTTCTATACAATACGATTGCATTAAAATGTCGTAGCGTTGGGCATATCGTTGTTACTGTGGCTTCGTCTGGAATTGCATCATTGTTACTGGTAGGAGGTCGCACTGCACATTCAACATTTTCCATTCTGTTAGATATATTGGAAAATTCACTTTGTGGGTTTAGCAAACAATCATTACAAGCTGAGTTATTTAAAGAAACAAAACTCATAATTTGGGATGAAGTTCCTATGCAACATACACATTGTGTTGAGGCGGTTGATCGTACATTAAGGGATATTTGTGATAGTGAAAAGCCATTTAGGGGTATTACTGTTGTTCTTGGAGGAGACTTTCGACAAATCTTACCAGTTATACCCAAAGGAGTTCGTGAGCAAATTGTGAATACATCATTAAGACACTCTGTTCTATGGAAGCATATATATATCTTGACTTTGGATTTGAATATGCGCTTGAATCATGAAGGCCATGAAAATGCTAATTTTGCAAATTTCTTAATGAAGGTAACACTACTTTAACCTGTATTATATAGATTATTTTAAATTAATAAATTGTGTTTACACTTACTTTTTTATTGATTTCACTTTTTTTTAGATTGGGACCAATCCTCAAGAAATCGTTAACCTTCCATCAACACTACACAAATGTCAAGATTTGAATGAATTACTCTCTACAGTTTATCCACAATTGAATATGATAGAGATGTCAACCTCGACATTTTTAACTGAACGTACAATTCTGTCTGCGCATAACGATGATGTCAGTGACATTAATACTACTGCATTGAATATCTTTTCAGAGAGGTTATATACTTATCTTGCAGCAGATAAAATGTTTGCAGATAATGAAATTGATCCTACCATTACAAATAGATATCCTAATGAATATTTAAATTCATTGGATCCTCCTGGGTTGCCAACTTTTAAGTTAGAGTTGAAAGTGGGTTGTCCTATAATATTGTTGAAAAACATTGCACCGAAAGATAGACTATGTAATGGTACAAGATTGATGGTTTCTAGGTGCGGCACTCGCATAATTGAAGCTCAAATTTTAACTGGAGAAAAGTTTGGCAATTTGGCATTCATACTAAGGATATCTTTGACACCATCTTCTTCAGAAATGCCTTTCCAAATGACAAGACGTCAATTTCCAGTCCGATTGGCATATGCCTTGACCATTAATAAATCCCAAGGACAATCTGTGAAATTTGTTGGGGTTGATTTGCGTATACCAGTGTTTAGCCATGTGCAATTATATGTGGCATTGTCTAGATGTACATCCTTTGATCGTATAAGTATTCTCCTCCCTAAAGATAATTTGGATTCTACTACAAATATTGTTTATCCGAAAGTGTTACTGTAGTATTCTATGCAGATTAAATGACGTTTTATTATAAGGTAACCACGTAGATTTATTTCTGTTGATTATATAACTTTTTTAAAAAATTCAATTTAATAATATTTTGAAATTTGGACTTTGGTAGGATTGGACCGAAAAATCTATGGAGCTTAAAAGGAGAAATACGACTACCTTGCTTCGATGGAGATGTAATAAGGTAATTTCAATCTCAAAGTATTTTGACATGTATATTTCCAACAAATGTACTAATCTATATTTCTTTTGTTTCCACAAATTACCAGATTGTTGTGCATATTCCTCATTGGGGATACATAAAAGTTGATACAAAGACTTTTTGGAAAGTAATGAGGAGAAAGTTTGGGCAAACGCATATTTGAAGACATGTTATTGACACATCTTTTGTAAAGCATACATATTTTTGGTGTATGACAATATAATTTTTTGTGTATGACATGTTAGTGACACATCTTTTGTAAAGCATACATCTTTTGTAAAGATTTAACCCACTTTTTGTAAAGTTTTAACCTACTCTTTTGGTGTATGACAGTATAATTTTATTTATAGCGATCCCGGTTATCCCTTTACTGTTCTGTTGTTTTCCGAACGCGGTTCTGTGGAGTTGGTAGTTGTACCTATCGTGTTGTCAACTTTTAAACTCATTTGTTTGAATTCTAGAATGTGTTGGGCTTGGTTGTTACAGGTTGGTAGAGCTTTAGCTCCCATGGTTGTTGCCTAGTTTTTGAATGGTCCGCTCGAGCGGGGTTTACACACTTCCAATATTTTGTGCCTCTGCAAAACTTCTGCAGATGTGTTTTCCATGCTCGAGCGGTCGCGCTCGAGCGGGTACTCTGGCGCTCGAGCGGGTAGTACTTTTTGGTGTAAGTTCTGGGAGGGAGAAATCTACGCTCGAGCAGATTGGTTTTCGCGCTCGAGCGGATGTACTTTATTCTTGTGTCTTGACGCTCAAGCGAGTCTTCTTGCGCTCGAATGTACCTAGTTTTTTTGTCCTTGACGCTCGAGCGTTGTGTTCTCCGCTCGAGCAGGAGAGTCGTATATCAGTTGGCAGCTAGGTTATTTTAAATCACTTTTTACATTTCCTTTCTCTCTCTTACTTTCCCAAAACCGATTCTTGAGAGCTCCTCACCCTAAAACCTAACTTCTCTCTAGGGTTTGATCTAGTAGGAGTGTTTTCCTCACCTTGGGCCTTTACAGAAAGTGTGTTGATCGTTGAGGGCTACATTTTGATCTGAGAAATTTGGTGTTTAGAGCACTTCCGAGTTTAGCTCTTCTTCTCCTTGGGTTCTACATTTGAGGTAGGGATTTCCTTGTTCTTTTTCAATACTTCGCCTATAGATAGACATGTGGTAATTTATGTATTGCATGAAAATCATATCCATGTTGGATTTGTTTGAAATCATGAGAAGGAACCTAGGGTTGGGTGTTATCATTGATGGTTGTTTTGGGCTAATTGGAGTGTAAATTAGCATGTTGTAGTTGATAGAAGAAAAAGCCCTAAATCATATTTTGATTGATAAATTAAAATGGAGGATAGTGAACCTATATTGTAAATCTCTATTGTTGATGTGAGTTGAGTGAAGGCGTTAATGCCTAAGGGGTTAACTTTGGCTTTGGAATGGTTTGAAATGAATGTAGTGGACTAATGTGAGTTATGGCTTTATTATCAATAGAATTGGTTTTGTAAAACAAAAGGAATGGATTTGGTTTTGTGACAACAAAAGGGAAGTGGAACTTGTTTTGTGAAATGGGAAAAGTATTTTTGAAATACGTACGAAAATTGGATTGTTGTTTCATGAGTGTTGAACACACACATGTGTGGGATTGTATCTTTAACTACCATGTTAATGTTGTTGTTGGGTTTGTGGTCTCATAGTAATTGAGTCTTTAATAGATGTACTAAATATTTGCATCTAGAGGTTTTGTCCTTGGTCATCGGTGGCGGATGACACGGTTGTGTTGAATTGTAGTGTATGCATTATACCATTATTGATTGAACATCGTATGTGATGAAGTGTTGAGATACATTATATATGTATGCTTGCTCGGGAGGAGGTAGTTATGTGTTCATATACTTTAACACATTGCTTGTATCTTGGTGGTTTGTGTATATGTGTTATACATGTTGATTATGCCCTGTTATGTTGGGTTGGTGGTGTTATACCTTGCGCTAAGAATCAGAGGTACCGTGACCATCCAGCTAGCACCTGGAGAACTGACTGCGCTAAGAATATAAGGCACCATACCCTTCCAGCTAGCGCCTGGTAAACTGGCAAGTTGTTGTGAGAGGTGTATCTTTGGCTTACTACGCGCATAACTAGTAGAGCAAAGTTTTGTTGTTGATGTTTCAGTGTGTCTGGGAATATCATGGGTTGTGTTGATTACGGTTTCGGAGGGCCGAGTTGCCTCTTTGGTTTATCTTATGCATGTTGGTGAGTTGTTATCTCATTTTTTATAACGGTGCATGCATAGATTTGATTGTATCAGGAAGAAGCCAAAATGTCATTTTTGTCTTTTGGAAAGAATGAAGGAGAACGAATATTTTATTTTTAAAGAAATATATATTTTGAAAAGACATATCTGCGTATGTTAAGGAAATGGAAAAGAGTAGAGGACTTAGTGAAATTACTTCCTAAGTAATTGTTAATGTTATGAAAGATTGGGACGGGGATTAATGAAAAGAAAAAGGGAAGATGAATCGCCTATGGCGTTGATTGAAATGGTTGTTTTCAAGAAAAGTTCATACCCATGTATATTTTGTATAAACTGTCACATTACTATTCTAGTATGAGATTGGGTATTCATGATCATAGCTATCTGTACGTTGTTATTGTTGAGGGTCATGTTGAGATCCCTACTGGACTATATGTTCATCCCACGTTGAATCTTTTTCAGGTGTTGAGCTGAATGTGCTGCAAGATTTGGATATTCTTATTTGTTGGCCACGGGGCCTCCCTTGTATTGGCAGAATGCCATATGCGTAAAAGGGTTGTACCCTTCTTCTTGATTTGTTAATGATGTAAGCCCAAGGGCAATTCATTTATTATACTCATGTTGTATTTATTTGCATACGAATGAGAGCAATGTTATTCACTTCTACGAGTTGAATATACGAGTTTATTTCCGCATGTTATCTCTGAAATGGAATTAAGTAAATGAAATTGGTAATACTTCGAGTAATAAAAAGTGGGGCGTGACAACTTGGTATCAGAGCGAGCCGGGTTTGAATACTTTGGGCTCGTGGGAAGTGATTTTTACCACAGTGGGTTTACTACGTATAGTGAGGACGTTGCATATAGATATCATGAAAGTTAGGACTTGTGTGTTGCATTTATGTGAGCATGGGATTCAGTCTCTCGAATAGTATTCATAGCCGGTAAACTTGCTTTGAGGTCCTTTCGGAAACACGCCTGATCAACGTGGTTTCTGATAGGAATTCCTTGAGAGTTCTGGGATGAGTGGTTATCTTTGTGGACTTGATTCGATTATGTGTTTACATGTTTAGATGATTATATGCAATGGAGATGTATATTTTGTGACTAGTGAGTCTTGTGACTTAATAGTAGTGGTGTGTGCCTCGGAGAAGGCTATTGTGTTGTGCACTAAGCGTGGTGTTTGCTTTTGTGCTTTATAGGATGTCTACACAAGGAAGTAGAGGACGGTTGAGGAGTAGGAGTATCGGTAGGGGCACAGCAGTCCCTTTAGCACCCGCCGTTGCAGCATCGGCTGTCGCGAGGATATCGCACGTGAGATTGTGAGAGCAGTGCAAGACGGCCTAGCTCGCACTGAGGGCGGCAGCGGGCATGCTCTCAAGCTTACTAAAGAGTTTTTTCGCTCCGGCCCACCAGAGTTTGTGGGGCAGGCTAAACCGTTGGAGGCAAAGAGTTGGTTGGAGCAGATTACCAAGACTCTTGATATGCTCAGAGTCGAAGAGGAGGAGTTGAGGGTTTCTTTGGTGACTTTTCAATTGAAGGGCGATGCGAGTTATTGGTGGAAGTATGCTAAGAATACCGTAGGTAGCACGTGGGTTGCTTTTACCGAGGCCTTTTGGGCCAAGTATTTCCCTCCTTCTGCTCGGGAAAGGTTGAGGGATCAGTTTTTGGAGTTGCGTCAGGATGATACTCCCGTGGCACAGTTTGAGATGCGGTTTACTAGTTTGTCGAGGTTTGCTCCAGAGTTGGTGGCAACAGAGGAGCGTCGTTGTTATGAGTTTGAAAGATAGTTGTGTTTTGATATTCGGGAGAAGGTAGCTGGATCCTTTTGGAAGGATTATTATAATTTAGTCGAGGCAGCGGTCCATGTGGAGGCCATGGTTGTGAGTAATGGTCGAGATAGGGAAGAGACCATCTTGGTAAGTCCTTCGGTTCCTAAGCGCTCTAGGCTCAGTAAGGGGTGGAGGCGGAAACATGCGTAGTCAGGGGCAAATTTCTTTCCTTCGCCTGGGGTTTCGGACTCTACTGTTGGGGGGTCTGGGGAGGTGCAGGTTTCAGACCAATCGCAGAATAGAGGGTCTGGTGGTTGTTTTGTTTGTGGTCAGCTGGGCCATGGTAGACGTTTTTGTCCCTTGCGTGTAAATTCTTTTGGTGTTTCAAAACCCAGTCAGACTCAGTTGTACCCGTCCAGTCAAGGACGCTATCGGTACCAGAAACGGACAGGCCAGGCTTCGGGAGCCTCGCGAGGGGCGACTTATTAGTTAGTCCTATGGTATTACCCTGGAGGGGGATTTTTGTGTTATTGGCCGATGGTGTATTATATGAATCATTTTGTTGTTGACCTGTGTACTATTGGATGCTGAGGCACCATGTTTATGTATCGCTTATATATGCATATTGTTGTTTGTTTAACCCTCATGCATTGGGGAGTATGTATGAAATCTCGAATCCTCTTTTTCCTATTGAGGAGTTGTTAAAGGGATCAATGATCCTGATGTTGTTGCTTGCTTGGTACCTGTATGTTGATTTGTGTTCTGGGCTTTACTAGTTAAGGAGTCTGTGGTGACCCCATCGGTTGTATAGGGGTAGTGTTCGTATTGTGATTGGCTATCAGTTGTTGGGTATGGTCTATGAGTGGCTTCTGCCAGCATCCTTAAGAGGAGGAGTAGGTTGTGTTCTAGGGTGACGAGATTAGCGTCGGTCAAATTGTCCTTCGTGATTGGGTTGTTGTAATTGAGGTTTACCATGTCGGTCTTCGGTCGAGGAGATGAGCAGGCTTGCTATGTAGCCATGAGAGAGGGGAGATAGTAATTCCCTTAGACACAGTGTTGATGTGGTTTGATTTTAGGAGATCCGTTGAGATTCCAAAATTTGGGGGTTTGTGTGGGGAACTCCGTGTTTGGGGTTAGTGGCACTTCAGTGTGTGGTTTACTGAGAGTGGTGGTTTATTGAGTTGATTAGTCAGCTTTTGGTATTGGGTTTTGGGTTGACATCTGTCACCTTGAGGGTAGTCTCAGTCGTTGTAGACTTGTATGTTGATTAGGGAAAACTGAAACTAATCGAACATGTTATGTCAATGCATCTGACTGTTGGAATAATACATCAAGTTTTGTATTGATTGATTGAACTTATATATGTTAATTGCTTATATACATTGTATTGTGTGGGAGGAGATGAGGGATGTACTCCACGGTTTATTGGAAGATGGGGGATGGACCTCTAAACCGGATTTGTTTGATTTGATATAGCACTAAAATGTATATCATTATCAATTGTGAAGTATAAAAGTGTTTCTATGTTATATTGATACAGCACCAAAATGTGTATCATTTGTGTATTAAGGAGGTATTGTTGATGTGAGATATGATCTCTTTTAATTGTTGGCCAGGTTCTGAGCCATGTTTATGATTTTAAATTGATTAAGTGAAAGAAGGTGGAACGAAATTGCAAATCATGAATTTCTTATGCCTTGCGTGTTGATAGCACTAGTGTTATTTCTATTAACTATCATTATAGAAAGGTTGTGTTCCGTGTTGGTTGTGGCATCACTGTGTGAGTGATGGGTGTTGATGGTATTATTTTGGAAAGAAATGGAAAACAAAATTTTTCTGGTGGTTAGGCCACCTAAAGGCGTTATTGAGAAATTGATTTAATTCAAGGGTTTTGAGGAATTCCAAATGAATCTTTTTGGCAAATAAACTGTGGACGGTTATGTGTTTTTGGATAACACCGTATTTGTGAAAAATGTTTACAAAACTTTTGAGTTTTGCGTTGAAAATGCAAGGTTTATTTTGAAATGTCTCATGAGCAAGAAAATGTTTTCCTTATTTTAATGTAAAAGATTTGCCTTGAGTATCCTTTTATTGGAAATGATGGTTGTTGAGTAGTGACTTAACATGAAACGCTGGTCAGATGTTAGTAAGCTGTTTCGGAAGGGTTGGTTTTGTTGTAGCTTTTGTGCCTACAGTGTTGTCGTTTGGAACGTGTTCCCTTGGTTAGTCTCTTCCTTGGTAAGAGTGAATCGAAGGGTTGTAGGGAGAATAGTTCCTCTCCTAGTACTCGGGTGTTGGTGTTGTGCGATCAGTTGGCCTTGTGTTTTGGCATATCCTTAATTTCGGGGACGAAATTCTTTAAAGAGCAGAGCCAGACCAGCGCCGGAGTTGAGTCAAACTCAGGCCAAAGCAGACAAAAGCTCGCGGATCTACACTACATCACCACTCACGCCTTTGCAAGTCCAGAGATGTAACCCATCCTCTTATCTAATAATGAGAATTCAAAACCCCTCTAAAACAGTCACTGCATCTTACTCGAGAGATGATTCCACAAAGTATTTTGATTTTGCTAGATCGGTAATGGAGTTGCTGGACTTCATTATGCTTTTGAAGTTGCAAAACATGGAACTATTGCAGTGATTGCCAAGGCTATGCATCAAAATCACTGAAGCTATCAAATTACAGACAACCCAAGTGAATTTCTATAGTTGGAAGATGATTTTCTTTGGGTTTGAGTAAATTTCTCTGGGGTGGATAGGGGCATTTCTCTGATTTTGAAGAATTTCTTTGAGTTGAATCTAGAGAAAATAATCAAATTTTGTTTATTGGTTGCACTTAGTGTAATAATTTTGTGGATGATCTGTCTGGTATGCACATTTCTCTTTGCATCAGTACTAGTGGTGGTGGTGGTGTTTTTGAGTTAAAAATCATAGCTGTTAGTTCTTTACATAATCTAGAAATTTCTTTGGAGAGAAACAGAAAATTTCATTGGGTTGGAGAGAATTTCTCTGGTTCAAAATTTATCTGGGAAATCCAGAGAAATTATTTAGATGAAATTTCTCTAAATCAAATTGAGAGACCTTAGACATGAAAATAGTAGATGTCATTTATATTCTAAAATCTTAATACCAAGGCCGTAAAAATAAAAACCCCTAACATTTATTATTTTAAAATAAAACATCTATAAAAATAATGTTTAATTATCAAAATACCACCACCACCATATCATTTTGATAAAATTTTTGTAAGAATATCATTTGTTTAATATTATCATTTTTTTTTTAAGTTCAATTTTATTCACTTGCCAATCTGTACAATAATTCTACGAGGGTCACTGCATTATGAACAAAATTGTTATAACTAGTATTCATTTTCTAATTATGTAAAACAAAATTTCTAGTACATTCCATTTTTTTTTTCTTCTCATTTAACATATGAAACAATCATTTATTGAAAATTTTTTCAAACCAATGGAGAAGGAATTACTAAGAAAAATTGCTGCACTTGCCAAACATTCTCGGTGGTGCATCAACGAGATTCCCATTCACAAATCAGATATGACTCTTATGCCACAAACTTAAAAAAAGCTATCATAAAACCATATATGTACGATTTTAGAAGCAAATAGATCACAAGATGGAAAGCTGATCTAACACTCCTTAGTAATTCAAGATTGGGGCATTCATATTCTCTGCAAGTTAACTTATTACACACCACAAACTTCAATATAAAGAGAGCAACTTAGCTGATGCATACAAAATACAATATTGGCTGATCATTCACTTCAGAAACCCATAGGTCCGATTTAGATCATCAACTGAAACCGCTGCACATAAAGCATTGATCCTACACTGACACAGACAATTGTATTATGGACTCGATATTCCATTTTGTCATGACGAGGCTGGATTCTGTTCTGAGGTCTTTGCCAACTTTGCTTCTATAAGCCTGTCCAAGATTGGGATTTCCAAGGGAACTGGATCAAGACAACGTTCTGCAGCAGCAACAATCACCTGCTCAACAAAAGAGCCAATGCTTGTAATTCCTTGTTACAAAATCAAAATGCGAATATGAAGTTCCAAACTTTTGTACTTAAAATGAATACGAACAAAACGGACAAAGTAAACAGTTTGTCAATTCCAAGACCTTTCCTATAAATTTATTGCTTATGAAGCTGCTTATAGCTGCTTCTTATCTTTTTTAATTTGAAAATTTGTGCCAAAAAGTGTTTGGTGCAACTATGATGCAGCTTACGAGGCAAAACTAGCTAAAAGAAAAAAAAACTGATTATTGAGGAGCAGAGGGAGAGTGCTTGTAGCTTATATTTTCTGATTATCAGCTTTCAATTTGTTAGCTGCTGCCTTAAAGCAGATTTCGTAAACAACCAAAATGAACTCTGGGATAAGAATTGTTTTGGAGATGAATGTCAATAAACTTTGCAACCAACCTAAATCCATAGTCCTTTTGTTGGATCCACAGCACTCCCTCTTGCATTGGTGGGCCTCACCATACGAGAGAGGGGGCTGTAGATCTAGCAAAAAAGGGTGTGAATAAATTTCTAGACTTAATCTTCATTACCTCATCAAGCAGGAAATCAATTGCAGCTTCATCTTCAACGGTGTCCTTCAAAGTAGTTCTCAAGAACTGAATGTCCAACTGAATTTGCTGGAATCCACTCCGGTTAAAGGTCTGGAGGCGGACAAACTCTTGCAAACTCTTCAGACAAAGTTTTACAATAGTTGTTACCACCGATTCCTGCAATTCAAAAGTATTCTCATTGATTTTGTTCCAATAACAGTACCAGTAACTTTTTTTTTTTCTACCAGTGCTAGTACCAAACCTGTGTATGCTCAACTTTTGTAAAAATTTCCATTTTTTGCTTGAACAATTTTGCTAGATGGGTTTCCAGAAGCTGGCTCCTCGCCCTTTGGGTATTTGACCGGATGATTTTATCATCTCGTAATGGATTACTGCGTGAAGAAGTGGTGCTCCCATTGCTGTCTGTTCGACGATGTTTACGATGAACCCCTTGAGGCAAAATCTGCTTCACTTCAATTCCTATTGCTTCAAACTAGCACATGACGTATTCAAAGTGAATGTCTTGATTTCTTTTTCATATACACATGTTCATGCATCAAATGTTCGCGACATAATTATGCAAGTTGAAAGAGACAAAATGATTTGGTCATGTGCAAGGAAGACCAATAGATGCAACGAATATATATTTTTCAACTAAGTTGGTTGGTTTGGTCATGAGATATTCAAAATGATGATCTCTCCAACCCTGCTACTAATTAACTAGATTAGAACCTTACACAGATCAAATTAACAGAACTGTACCTCTTGAAGAAATAAATCAACAAACATATGAACTTCTCTCGGTTCCTTGTGCTGGGGGAAAAAGCACAAAAATATTAGTTGAACTATAGGAGAATTGCTAAACTAGGTAATGCCCTTCAAGGTTATAAAAAATACTGGCTTAAGCTGTACCGACCTTGACCCAATTTGGTGTTGTAAACCTCTTCCTCAAAAGAACTGATATTTTGTGACTTCTCATATTGATATACTGCAAAACAAAGCAAGATTGAAATCAGGTTTCAAACAAATTTTAGACAGTATCTATTTCAAAGAGGCTCAATTTGGTTAGAGAGACAATACAGGAAAGTGAAAGAAAAAAAAACAAAGTAATTTTTTATGTGTTTGTTTCGACAGAGAGTCATAGAAAGTAATGGAAAGAAACTAAGGTTGCGTTTGGTAGAGCTTTAGAATTATAATTTGAGAATGGAGTTGTATTTTGAGTTTGTGAGTTTTAGAATTATGATTCGGGTGTGGAAAATTTGTTTGGTTATGAGTTTTAAAAAGAGTTTGAATTGAGTAATGTGGCATATAATATTGAAAAGTGAGTGTGGAATTAATTTTCTAAAGCTGTAACCAAACAATACACTCAAACTACGAGGTAGAATTAAACTTCAAAAACTCTACCAAACAAAGCCTAAAGTTTTATGTACAACTCAAATTAACTTGTTGGTTATTCACCCAAAAAAAAAAATAAAATTAACTTGTTGGTTAGGCTAACAATTTCTTGCAAATATACAGGGAAATTTATTTTTCCCACAAATCTTGACAAGATTTATTTTGTTTTCATTTTTGCCCATGTTTCTCTCCACAACTCCCTGTTATGCAGTGATTATATTTTTTCCCATCATTTTCCTACAAAATTTTTCTTCTATTCAAATGCATGCAAGAAAATAAATTTTTATTTCTTTTTCCTTTCTTTCACTTCGCTTTCTACTATTTTCATTTTCTATCATACGCTTCTTTCTAAACAAACGAAACCTAAGTGAAACATAAGTATGTAAGGAAGAATTTATTAAAAAATTAATAAATCCCCCAAACTTAAAACTCTAATTAGGATATAAGTTAAACATTTCAAGACCAAATAAGGAGCATTGTTTGTTACCATTGTCAAAAGTTTTCGATTTTCTCCTTTGGTCTACGGTTCAAGTTGTGCTCTCTTACTTATTCTATGGAAATTTTTTGCAGATCATTTGATTCTATTTAGTTTGGATCCAAATAATTTAATAAAAAAACCTTTTGCACATAGAAAAGTTTGTAGACTTCACAACCCTATTAGCTTAATGTGAGAAGGATCTTTAATTCTACAAATGAGATCCACGGATCATTTCAAATTCCTCTATTTTTTTCCCAACCAATAGTGCTCAAGGCTAACTATGTGTTATTTTTCTTCTACAAGTAAGCTTAAGCCTAATACGGATTGGTGCTCAAAAAGAAACCTAGGCCAAGTGGGATATGGTGGAATTCTGAGAGATCAGACTTGAATATGGCTTTGGAGATACTATGGGAAGTTGGGAAATTGCTTGAACCTAGAAACTGAGATTTAGGCCATGTACAGAGAGTTCACCATCACGCTACAAAAAGGCGTCATTGGGATGGAGATCGAGTTGGACTTTGAAATGGCAGTGTGCCTAATTCAAGATCAAGCAAACCCCAATTTTCCTTAGAAAGAGTTGATAGGGGTAGAATAATCTGAATGTGTAGTTGTTTTGGAAGACCCATAGAATTTCATCAAAGATTTACTCCTTGTTAACATGACCATTAGCCATCCATTTTAATGAAACGTCCAAAGGCAATTGTAGGTCCCCCATATTTTTATTACGAAAATGTAGCACTCACCCCCAAAGGGGTTTGAATACAATTTCCTGATTCTTATATGATATTGAGCCATAATTTGTAGACTCCAAGATTCTTCCATGCTGATGCCAGAAAAAAGAGGATATATTCATAACTTGCCAACCGACAACCGGTTCCAACTTCTTCCAATCCCACCACTAACCATACAAGAAGCTTTTCCTTAACGAAAAAATGGTGGCCTAAATGGGACAAAAGGTCAAAGTTGAATTACCTTCTAACTTGTGTTGGAAGTGCAAAACTCACTGAGAGGATACGAAAAGGTACTTGAAAAGTCAAATGGAGAACCTCCCCTAGACGTCCAAAAATACGTGCTCGAGCAGTGCAAGAAATGGAACTTGGTTTGGGTTGGGAAAAACAAGGTTGAACTAGTTGAACTTAATAAGATAGAGATAGTGATGGGGGTTTCCAAGAAACCACATGAGGGGAGTCAGTAGAAACGAAATATACAAAATGCTTGGCAACGCTTTTTAGGTTTGACTCAATAGCATCATGATCATATAGTCTATATTAGTTTTTCCTTAGGCTGTGTTTAATTTAAATATTTGAGGCAAGATTTGGGAAATGATAGAAAAAAATGAAGGAAATAGAAATTAAAAATAAAATTTTTGTCGTGTTTCTCTTTCCTATTTCTTTTCCTTCCATTGATATATGTAAAGAAAAGTGAATGAAATAGAAACTAGGAACATTTTTTTTCACATGTAAATGAAATAGAAACTAGAAACTATATTTTTTGCATGTTTATCTTTCCCTTTCCCTCCATTGATAGTGGTAAAGAAAAGTGAATAAAATAGAAACTTGAAAGTATATTTTTGTCACATGTGAATGAATTAGAAACTAGAAACTAATTTTTTGTCATGTTTCCTTTCATTTTCCTTTCCCTCCTCAAATGAATTTGTTGCAGGTTGATACAATGGGATACCATCTTTCAGTCTTGAAGACTTTGTTCCCTGGTGGCATTAACCTCCTTTCGCTTTTCTCTGGAATTGGTGAAGCTAGCATCGCATTGCACAGACTTGGGATTCCTTTAAAGAACATAGTTTCTGTTGAGAAATTAGAGATATGTCAAACCATTCTCCATTGGTGGTGGGAAGAAACAAACCAGAAAGGCAATCTAATTCACATTGAATACGTGCAAGACGTGAATGCTCATATGATCGCCCGATGGATTGAGTCGTATAGTGGGATTGATCTCATGATTGGTGGGAGCCATTGTAATAATCTTATTGGGGGCAATCGTGTCAGCAGAGACAGGGCGTGAGGAAAAGCAATCTTCTTTGTTCTTTGACTATTTCCACATTTTAGACCTTGTCAAGTCTATGATGAATCAACATTGATCGTATATGAAGATGCTTCTGCATTCGTTCAACAATTTATTCCCTTTTGTTTGTTATTTTGTTTAGTAATGATAGTTTAGTTTACATACATTGAATTTTAAAATTGTTGTTTATGCATTTTTTTTGTAGTGTTTTGGCAATCATTTTGCATGTCTATTTTTTTATGAAGTTTTCAACTATTTATAAATTTCCGTACAATTTTATTTTATTTTTCAATATAAAGTCATTGATTGTTTTCAATACTATGAGGAAGCCCATAACTAAGATTTCTTGGGAATTTGATTTTTAAGTTCTTAACATTTTACAAGCGTGATACAAAATATTTCTATATAGTAATAAAAAGTTGTACATTGACAGGACAATCATGCTACGTGCACAAAAGGTTTGAAACACGTAATGCACAGATGTGACACATAGAATGCACAAATCTGTGTCACATATGTACATTACGTATTTCAAACCTTCTGTGCACCTAGACTTTTTCTTGAGAAGACAATTAAATTATGTGTTCGTCTAATAACATTATGCAGTCATTTTAATTTTATTTTTTTGAAAATTCGTCACATGCTTCTTATTATTGGGTGAGCTGACCCGACTCATTCCAACTCCAAACAATTTTATAAGAAACACAGAAACGAAAAACAAAAATAAACACCTAAAACAATTTTCTTTTTGTCAATGAGCTCACAATTTGTAAAATTCTATCTATCCATATATATTATGTGTCCTGTTTTGTAACTAACTTCCACATCCATATATATTATGTGTCCCGTTTAGTAAGAGTTCGGAACAAACCTAGAAAAGAGGCCTCGGAAAGATTTGATTAGAATGGAAGCGATTAGGTCTTGATCAAGAAGCTTTTCCTTAACGAAAAAATGGTGGCCTAAATGGGACAAAAGGTCAAAGTTGAATTACCTTCTAACTTGTGTTGGAAGTGCAAAACTCACTGAGAGGATACGAAAAGGTACTTGAAAAGTCAAATGGAGAACCTCCCCTAGACGTCCAAAAATACGTGCTCGAGCAGTGCAAGAAATGGAACTTGGTTTGGGTTGGGAAGAACAAGGTTGCACTAGTTGAACTTAATAAGATAGAGATAGTGATGGGGGTTTCCAAGAAACCACATGAGGGCAGTCAGTCGAAACAAAATATACAAAATGCTTGGTAACACTTTTTAGGTTTGACTCCATAGCATCATGATCATATAGTCTATATTAGTTTTTCCTTAGGCTGTGTTTAATTTAAATATTTGAGGCAAGATTTGGGAAATGATAGAAAAAAAAATGAAGGAAATAGAAATTAAAAATAAAATTTTTGTCGTGTTTCTCTTTCCTATTTCTTTTCCTTCCATGGATATATGTAAAGAAAAGTGAATGAAATAGAAACTAGGAACATTTTTTTTCACATGTAAATGAAATAGAAACTAGAAACTATATTTTTTGCATGTTTATCTTTCCCTTTCCCTCCATTGATAGTGGTAAAGAAAAGTGAATAAAATAGAAACTTGAAAGTATATTTTTGTCACATGTGAATGAATTAGAAACAAGAAACTAATTTTTTGTCCCGTTTCCTTTCATTTTCCTTTCCCTCCTCAAATGAATTTGTTGCAGGTTGAAACAATAGGATACCATCTTTCAGTCTTGAAGACTTTGTTCCCTGGTGGCATTAACCTCCTTTCGCTTTTCTCTGGAATTGGTGAAGCTAGCATCGCATTGCACAGACTTGGGATTCCTTTAAAGAACATAGTTTCTGTTGAGAAATTAGAGATATGTCAAACCATTCTCCATTGGTGGTGGGAAGAAACAAACCAGAAAGGCAATCTAATTCACATTGAATACGTGCAAGACGTGAATGCTCATATGATCGCCCGATGGATTGAGTCGTATAGTGGGATTGATCTCATGATTGGTGGGAGCCATTGTAATAATCTTATTGGGGGCAATCGTGTCAGCAGAGACAGGCATGAGGAAAAGCAGTCTTCTTTGTTCTTTGACTATTTCCACATTTTAAACCTTGTCAAGTCTATGATGAATCAGCATTGATCGTATATGATGATGCTTCTGCATTCGTTCAACAATTTATTCCCTTTTGTTTGTTATTTTGTTTAGTAATGATAGTTTAGTTTACATACATTGAATTTTAAAATTGTTGTTTATGCATTTTTTTTGTAGTGTTTTGGCAATCATTTTGCATGTCTATTTTTTTTATGAAGTTTTTCAACTATTTATAAATTTCCGTACAATTTTATTTTATTTTTCAATATAAAGTCATGGATTGTTTTCAATACTATGAGGAAGCCCATAACTAAGATTTCTTGGGAATTTGATTTTTAAGTTCTTAACATTTTACAGGCGTGATACAAAATATTTCTATATAGTAATAAAAAGTTGTACATTGACAGGACAATCATGCTACGTGCACAAAAGGTTTGAAACACGTAATGCACAGATGTGACACATAGAATGCACAAATCTGTGTCACATATGTACATTATGTATTTCAAACCTTCTGTGCACCTAGACTTTTTCTTAAGAAAACAATTAAATTATGTGTTCGTCTAATAACATTATGCGGTCATTTTAATTTTATTTTTTTGAAAATTCGTCACATGCTTCTTATTATTGGGTGAGCTGACCCGACTCATTCCAACTCCAAACAATTTTATAAGAAACACAGAAACGAAAAACAAAAATAAACACCTAAAACAATTTTCTTTTTGTCAATGAGCTCACAATTTGTAAAATTCTATCTATCCATATATATTATGTGTCCTGTTTTGTAACTAACTTCCACATCCATATATATTATGTGTCCCGTTTAGTAAGAGTTCGGAACAAACCTAGAAAAGAGGCCTCGGAAAGATTTGATTAGAATGGAAGCGATTAGGTCTTGATGTTGAGGGAGTGAGAGCTTGTGAAGAGGATGTCAACACTGAAAGAATGATGGCTTGATCGCCGACAGAGTTGGTGGTCTTCAGCCATGGATGAAGCTTTGGCTATAGCGAAAGAGAAGATGGAGGAGAGAGAAAAGAAGAACAAGAGCAAGAAAGAGAGGCCAACTGAATTTTGGGACCCCGACTGATTTCCTTTTGGTATTGATTTTTTGTTACTCTAATTTTTTTGGATGCCTTTTGTTTTGCTGTCATGTAAATGTAAATTTTGTGTTGATTTCTTTAATTGCTGCCATGTATATCCCAACTATCTTGGATTCCATTATTTGGACTCTTTGGTTTGCTAGAAATGAATTAATCTTCAACCACAAACAACTAGTTTGGTGCAAAATTGTGGAACTTATCAAAATTAGAACTGCATTTTAGGTGAATAGGTGGGCCAATCTCCATCATTGCAACATTAATGATTTTCTTCACTCCCTAGAAGGGCTGATGTAACGCCCTGTATTTTATTACTCGGATAACCTTACCAATATTCATTAATTTAGTCCATTTACAAATAACATTTCATCCTTGGATGAAATGATGAATAATTAAATATACATATTCCCTCTCGTTATACAACAATGGCATTTACATACAAATAAAAGAAATGGCCTGAGGCTTACAATAAATGAGAAGACACTACTCTTTACAAAAAAAATAGCACTCAGCCAAACAACAAATGATGTAGTACAATCCATCACTACATTACACTTATGAAATGGTAAAAACCATTGTTTGATCTTCAAATCTATAGCGATTCCGGTTTTTGACCCGTCTTTCGTGGTGTTCTAGACTCAGGTTTTATGGTTAGATAATATTATCTATGTCTTTTCTTCCTTCCACTCGTTGAGTTCGAGTTTTGGGATGTCTTGGGAGTGTTTAGAACTGGTTAGTTGCAAGTTGTTCAAACTTTTGTCGTCCTGAATTTTGGCTCTTCGCTCGAGCGAGGCTTCTTGTGCTTAAGTAAGCTTTGTGAGCTTCCAGTACTTTTGCAGAAAAGAGTCGCTCGCTCGAGCGAGGCTTCTTGCGCTCGAGCGAGGAGTGCGTCTGAAAAAGTTCTGAAGCTTGGTATTTTACACTCAAGCGACGTTTCTTGTGCTCGAGCAAAACGACTTTTTGTGTCTGGTCGCTCAAGCAAGGACTCCTTCGCTCGAGCGAGCCTGGCGTATATTAGTTACCAGCAACACTGTTTTGCTTCACTTTTGATTTCCTTTTCACTCAAAAACCCTAAATCTACAGCTTCTCTCTCTAGAAGTCACCTTCTCTCTTTGATTTCTCCAAATCCATTGGGATTTAGGCTTAAGTTCTTCACCAAAGTTGGTTATCACCTCGAAGGCTTCGTTGTGTGCGGTGGAGATCGAGTTTAGGCATGATTGATTTTGGGGATTCATCTCAATCTTTCTTCAAAACTTGAGGTAGGGATTTCCTTTGAGTTATATATATGTTTTTGGAAGATCTAGATGATTTTCGAAATCATCATTTCATTAGTTTTGAGAAATTGATTGTTGATTTCAAAAAGATGAGTGATTTTGAAAGAGGGTTTATTTTCTTTTCCTTTTAAAATAGAAATTGAGGGTTTTGAACCTTATTGATTGAAGAAAGATGACTTTTGGGAGATTCTTCTAAATATTTTGAAGATAAATGGTTTTGGTGAGAAAACCTAGAAATTAGGTTTTTTTTTAAAGATGTTGAAAATCCTTGGAAGATATTGTCACATTTATTTTGTGTACCAAAATAAATGGACGTTTTGAAATTTTTTTATTTATATACAAATGACGAATTTTGTGAAAAAGTGAGAAATATTGTTTATTTTGGAAATTGTTGTCAAAATGTTGATTTAGTTTTGAATTGACTAAATTGTTGAGATTGCTCGAAATGTGGGAATTACATTATTCTCTTGAATGAATTGGATATAAAAGTATATATATATTCATCTTGTGGAATTGTATTGAAAAGATGATTGGGAATTTTGATCACAATGGTATATTGTGTGGAACAATTGAATATGGAAATAATGTTGCATTGCATTATTAATCATACATTAGCATTTCAATTCATTAGACTATGTTAAGCTTTGGAAATTTGCATTGAGAAAAGAATGTTGGGAAATGGGTTTTCATGAAATGGTTTTGGGGTAAATACGGTGGTAAGTCTTGATAGGTGGTGTAGATGAAATTGTTTAAGTTGGCCTGAGTGTCCTTAATGAAAGACCAGAAAATTGTGCGAATAGGTGTCGACCCTTCCGGTTAATACTGGTAAAAATGACAATTGATAGTACTCGTATAGTCTACTTGCAAACACCGACCTAGGGATTACCAAAGTTGTATTTACCGCCCCTTGAATTAAATTGATAAAATTTGAACAGTTGAAGTTGCATAACATCATTGAGCATGATGGCTTTCAAAAGATGAAGATGTGTTTTATTTTCAAAAAGGCATGGCATGGCATGATCATTCATCTCTTGAGACTTGTATAAAATATATATACTTTGTTAAGGAATTTCTACTGGGCTTCATGCTCACCCTACCGGATTTTTGTGCAGGAAAAGACGTGGTGAATCCGTCCAATTGTGGGCGTGGAAATGTGTGTGTTGAGAGCACTAAAGTTCTCATTTTGTTGTGATCCTATTTGTAAGCCAAGGGCTATGTATGTGTGGGTTTGAATAACCATTTTGTATAATCGGGCTTAAGCCTTGGAAGATTGTAAACCCTTGGGGGTGCTTCTTTGGCTATTTACTTTGTTAAATCAATGTAATATCGTATGAGGAACTATTATTATTATTTAATACAAGTATGAGAAGTTATATTTGGTTTTCCTTTAAGAGAGCCATGATTGCTGTATTATCATTTGGGCTAGAAAGTTAGGGTATTACAAAATCCGAAAAACATTCCCCGTACACATGTACAGGCAGGGGGTGAGCAACCACTAGCTCACCAAGCAATCTCATATTAAAACATTAGAAGATATGCAGGTACCAAAATACTCATACATATACGTGAAATCATATCATGTCAAAATCATATGATTTTATTACGTAATCTCTTAAATCCAATTTATTGAATTAACCACAACAAGTTAACTTAAATAAATAAACATGTTTCAATAGCAACAGGGCATCCTTTTCAATTATTTCAATTATCTCATTATCAATTGAATCAAATAATCAAACAATTCATCAAATCTATTTTATACGGTCTAATAAGATGAATGCATATGCCATGTCATGCTCAAAATATTTTTCTCATCTTTTAAAAATCTTACGCACAATGCCATTTTGAAAACACATTAATCCAACAATTTCAATAAAATTCCAAGATGGTAAATACAACTCAGGTAATCCCTAAGCTGGTGTCTGCATGTAACGCCCTAAAAAAAAACAACATTAAAGCCATCCATATAGACATGCATTGATATATAAAAGTTCCACATTCTTCTATTCATCAGAGTTTCATTACAAAAAAGTATTACATGTTAACGACAAAAACAAATGCCCTAAAGGCTTACAGCTTTCCAAGTTAACACTTGGTTACAAC
>NW_021032412.1:48783-88402 GCF_004153795.1 Camellia sinensis | reverse complement strand
TCTGCTTTCATTGTTACTGTTACTAAATTTACACTCCATGTATTCTATCTTCGTTCTGCTTATCCGGAATCCTTTAGATTCAAGAGCTTTTCTCCAAATCTCTAACTTTGTGTTAACTCCTTCTCTAGTCTCATCCACTAGCACAATATCGTCTGCAAAAAACATGCACCATGGCACGTTATCCTGAATATTTATCGTCAACTCGTCCATAACTAAAGCAAAAAGATAAGGACTTAAGGTAGATCATTGGTGTAACCCTACAGTGATAGGAAACTCATTTGTTTCTCCAGTTGGCGATCTAATAGTGGTCACCTCCCCTTCATACATGTCCCTAATCACATCAATGTAACCTTTTGTCACCCATTTCTTCTCTAACACCCACTATATTATATCCCGGGGCACTCTGTCATATGCTTTCTCAAGGTCGATAAACACCATATGAATGTCTCTTTTCTTTTCTTTATACTTTTCTATTACTCTCCTCAAAAGATAGATCGCTTCCATTGTTGACCTACCAGGCATAAATCCAAATTGATTCTCTGACACCTTTGTTATATCTCGCAATCGGCGTTCCATCACCCTCTCCCACACTTTCATTATATGACACATTAGCTTGATTCCTCTATAGTTGTTACAATTCTAGACATCACCTTTATTCTTATAGATTGGCACTAAAATACGCTTCCTCTACTCATCTGGCATGTTCCTAGTCAACAAAATTTTGCTAAACAACCTAGTCAACCAACCAACTCCCTTTTTAGCCAAACACTTCCAAGCTTCAATAGGGATATCATTGGGTCCTAAAGCCTTATTTGATTTCATCTTCTTAAGTGTAATTTCCACTTCAAAGTTCCTAATCCTGCGATAGAACCTATAGTCTTGGTTTATCGTATTACTAGCTATTTCTTCCCTTATTGTCGTACCTCCATGTTCCTTATTTAATAGTTTCTCAAAATAATTCTTCCATCTTTCCTTAATCTCATCATCCTTCACCAATACTTTAGAATCCTCGCTCTTGATGCACTTTACTTGATTAAAATCTCTTGTTTTCCTCTCTCGTATCTTAGAAAGTTTGTATACCCTCTTCTCTCCCTCCTTATTATCTAGTCTAGTGTATAGATCATCATATACTTTCAACTTGGTCTCTCTCACTACTTTCTTGACCTCCTTATTAGCCAATCTATAGCTCTTAAGGTTTTCCTCAGTTCTATCCTTCTGTCACTTTTTAAAGCACTCTTTTTTTGCTTTAACTACCGCTTGAACCTCTTCCCTCCACCACCAAGTTTCCCTAGAGCTTGGTCCCGTTCCTTTCGACTCTCCAAGCACTTCTCTTGAGATTCTCCTTATACAATTGGCCATCGTGTTCCACATAGTGTTAGCATCACCTTCTAAGTCCCAAGTACCTTCCTTATCCATTCGATTCTTAAATATTTCTAGTTTATCCCCTTTTAGGTCCCACCATCTCGTCCTATGACGCCCACCATCTTTCTTTGCTTGGTATTGCCCTCTAAAACATAAATCTAGTACCAAAATCCTATGTTGAGAGACCAGACTCTCTCCAGGAATCACCTTACAATCATTGCATTTTAGGCGGTCCACTTTTCTCACTAAGAAGTAATCTATTTGACTCTTAACTAATCCACTCTTAAAGGTTATCAAATGCTCCTCCCTCTTCTTATACATAGCATTGGCCACCACCAGGTCAGAAGCCAACGTAAAATCTAAGATACTCTCTCCAGCCTCATTTCTGTCACCAAAATCGTATCCACCATGCACCCTTTCATAACCTAGTTTATCTATGCCCACATGGCCATTAAAATCTCCACCTATAACTAGGTTCTCTCCTACGGGTATCTCCTGTAAGATCTCATCCATTTGCTCCCAAAAATCCCTCTTAGTCTGATCATCTAACCCTACTTGAGGGGCGTATGCGCTAATAATGTTCACTATATTCCCTCTAATAACTAGTTTAACTAGCATAATCCTATCTCCTTTCCTAGTGACCGCCACTACACTTTCCACAAGACCCTTGGCAATTATGATTCATACCCCATTCCTGCATCTATCCTTACCACTATAATATAGTTTAAAACCGGTATCCTCAATTTCCCTAGCTTTCTCTCTCGTCCACTTAGTTTGTTGTATGCAAGCTATACTAACTCTCCTCTTTATCATAACATCTACCAATTCCATCGTCTTACCAGTTAAGGTTCCTATGTTCCAAGTGGCTACCCTAAACCTATAGTCTTGGACTAGCTTCTTTACCCGCGCTCGTCCAGAAAAGCGCGGAAACCTTTTCCCATTTTTCACCGCACCCAGGCGTCGATGCGGCGCCCTTGCTCACTTTTCGAAACACCCGGAGGCAGGCGCAACGCGTCACTTGACAGGAACGACCTAGCATTTAAACGATTCAAAGTAGGATTCATTTTCATAAGGGATCCGAGCGGCTTTTTTACGTGTTGGCTGTCGGCTACCTAACACACAACCCTCCTCCTTAACCCGGGCTTGGGACCGGCGGAGTTGTTAACAACCCCGGCGAAGTTCTACTTAATTATGTTTAATTTAGTTTAATTATCTTTCTTCTACTAGTAGTGGCCCGAACCACAGATTGCCTACAGAAGAGGTAGGCTACATCTACCATGGTACGTCTTTTATCCTTTTATTCTGCCTTTTGTTTTGTCGCTCTCTAATCTGTGGGATGAATTAGAAAACATCTGTATGTTCTATTGTGATGTTTAATCAAGCATTTATTGGAAAAAAATAATTTTGTGGTGACTTTAATATGAAATTAAAGTAGGTCGCAACCACCGGTTGACGTGGAATCAAATGGGTTTTGATTGTTTGTAACAAGATCTTTACAACACAAAAAAGAATGACCAAAAACCATTGAGAATTGAATAAGAAATTGTCTCATAAAGTTAGCCTCATGAATGAGGTATTGAGAATAGTGTATAACTACTTATCCTACATTGATTGTAAAGAAAAGCATTGATGGGTATTTAAATCCCAAGTTTTGGATAAAGGCATGAGCCCTTTGGGGCATCCAAATTTTTCGAAGGAAGAGAGTTATAGATGATTCAAGGATGGGCTTGGGCCAAAACTATGGTCCAAGTTGGTTATGCAAAAATTTCCACACGCGCACGCCGCCCACCTAAATCGGGCCGGGTCTGGGTCGTGGGCCATGGATCATGGGACCAAGGCTTAAGGCTTGCTGAAGTGGGTTTGGGCTAGGCCAGGTTGGTGGTCCACCAACCTAATTTTTTTTTGGGGCTAAGTCTGTTAGGTGGCTGTAGATATATACTGTCACGACCCACTCCCCGCACCCAAGGGTTAAGCATTATAATGGCCAGTAACTGAAGTTACCTCCAGCCAATTCTTAAACAAATTACTAAACGCGAGCGGAAAAAAATATTTAAGTGAGGGTACCCATATAGACTCAAGAGGTGGCTCGTACGAATTTTAGAGGTGGCTCCCACAATAGTGTAGCACTTAGCTCCGTACAGCACTTTGCTCCACACCAGAAATCATAACCACGATACAAAACAGAACAGATGTATAGACTCAAGAGGTGGCTCGTACAAACTCTAGAGATGGCTCCCACAATAGTGTAGCACTTAGCTCCGTACAGCACTTTACTTCACACCAAAAATCAAAGTGTCAGTGGATCCATGACAGACAGAGAATCACAAAGTAACTAATAAATCCAACTCATAAGCGAAAAAATAACAGAAATAAAATACTTTCATTCATCAGAGTTCATATTACAAAAGATAACACATGTAGTATACATTCATTAATGTTCATCCTGAATCTATAGCATGTACTACCAGTTAATAATCAACAAAGAAATAAATGCCCTACGGGCTTACACATTTCCAAGTCATCGCTTGGTTACAACAAAAGAGAGAGTCATGAGCTCTGTATATATAAAGCCCTTGGCTTGAATGACCATTAAGTACAAAATAACAAAATAGAGCATCCAGCTCCTAGGTCCTCCCAAGCTACATCCTTGGAGGAAGCATGTCATCGATACCTAAAAATGGTTTCCCAAATAGGGTGAGCCAAAGCTCAGTAGAAACATACTAACACAGTTTATGAGAATTAACAAGATATAAGTATAATGCACATGTTCATTGTCCTATGACAAAATCCATGTAACTCTTTCCATAACCATGTTATGCCAAAAACTTACATCTCAATTCATTCATTTTGGTTTAATAGATGCATCCACTACATTCAATCCATCAATAGAGGTTACACCTCACAAGTTTCTAACAAATAAATCATCATATAAATACATTCACTTCTATTTGCCATTTTACGAAAATTTCGTCACTGGGAATCGACACCCATGTATACAAATGGTTTTTGGGACTTTCACCCTGGACACACAGGCCAACTTAGTTCAATGGAGTTTATTCCCTTTCTTCACCTCAAAACATGAAGTATATCCCCTTTCTCCTCCCAAATATCATACATATACAATGTATATCATTCATAATCATATTCAATGAAAATGGTTAAAAGATTAGTTTCAATTCACCTCATCCACATACAATGTCTACAACAATCATGGTTATCCTCCACCGATAACCCAAAGCAGTTATCTCTAAACAGATGTACAATCTCTATAACAGATAAATTATTAAATTTCCATAGGTGAGTGGTTAAGAAAATCTAACAACACCAATCATGTACACAATCTCTCAATTTCACATTCTCCATACCAATTTCATTATTTGTACAAAATAATTGTTCAAGATTTTTTAGGGCAAAACTCCTCATTTTCCAAGTATTAACCTCAAGACCAAAATCAACTATTTTAACACAAGATGACCCCATATCCAAATCCCATAATCATTTACATAACACCCACATAGAAAACCCTCTGTTCAAATTTGAACTTAAACCTTAGGTCTGCTCAAAACATCCCCAAATCCCACCATTTTCACCAAACGACCTATAACCAAGTTAAAACCCACATTAAGGTGTAGAGAGTTCCTACCTCAAATTTAGAAGACCAATGGAGCAAGCACAAACTCCAACGACGCCGAAACCAAATTTCAATCGGATCAAAATGAAGCTCCCAAGATGCTCTATCCTTTTTCCAAAGACACTAGGGCAGAGAGATCAATGCATCTAGGAGAAAATGTAGAAAGAGAGTGTATTTTAGAGAGAAAGGGTCTCACTTTAGGGTTTTTGGAAGAAAAGATATGAAAAAGTGATGTAAAAAGTCATTTTCGCGATCTGATATACGCGCAGTCCGCTCGAGCGTCAAACACAAAATTTGTTCCGCTCGAGCGCAGAATACACACCTCCAGCACTTTTGCAGACAATAGACAAACCGCTCGAGCGTAAGAAGGGCCGCTCGAGCGCCCACCCGCTCAAGCATAGGAAATGCCGCTCGAGCGTGGAAAACACCCTTCACTTTTGCAGACGTGCAAAGTACTAAGAGTTTGCAAATCCTGCTCGAGTGCAAAAAGGGCCGCTCGAGTATAGGACCAAAATTCTAAACAGCACAAGGTTCGAAAACTAAGCAACCAACCTATTCCAAACACACTCAAAACGCCCAAATAACCAAATTTAAGGAGGAATAAAGAGGAAAAGACAATGAATAACATTCAGAAACCATAAACACGAGTCTGGACTACCATAAATGTCGAGTTAAAACTCGGATCGCTATAACTAATCAGAGGGCCAATTGTTATTTAAGTTCCTTAAGGCATGGGACCTCCGTGGTGGTACTTATAAAATCATTACTCAAAACATATTTTAATAAACAGTTATATCCATGAATTTTCCTTATTATATAAAATAAGGTTCATAAATTAAAAATGCTAATATAATTTATAAAACACAATTTACATAAAATAAACTATGGTAACTCAAAACATACGTAAAACATATAATGGTAACTCAATGTATAATATAACTCACCTTAAAATTAATACCTTACGCTTTCCTTCCACTATCAAAGACCTTCTTGATTTTCAGTATTTTTTTTTTCTTCCCTTTCTTAGTTTGTTTCCCTTATTCTCTTCAGAGCACCCCTTCTTTTTTTATACTAGGAAGTACTACTTGCTCACCAAGTTTTGGGACACGTAGCCACACCATGTGGCCCTGCCATCATTATGCACTAAATTGAAGCTTATCCCTCAAATGGATAAGTTTAAGTAATTGCATTACTATTTTTTTTTTTTTTATACAATGACCCTGATGTAAATAAATTACACTTTATTTTATTTTACTCTTACAAAATATTTAATTAAATATTTAAGGTTTTTTCTCATTTATAATTAAATAATACGAATATAAAATTTAAGGGACAACTTAAATTTTCGGGCACTTGTCACGACCCGCTCCCCGTACCCAAGGGTTAAACATCGTGATGGCCAGTAACTAAAGTTACCTGCGGCCAATTCTTGAACAAATTACTAAACGCGAGCGGAAAAAAAATATTTAAGTGAGAGTACCAAAATAATCATTGGAACTTCTAAATTTATAACAAAATTTATTGACCAAAAAGGCCAATATTTACATATGAAGAATAGAATTATAAATACTATAAAAGTGATGTGTGTGTCTATTCCGCAGCCTCGCATCTAAGACTCTCCAAAAGCTATTTCTGAATTACATTTTTCCTGAAAATTAGTAAACAGCTATAAACACATGGTAGAGTGAGCAATATTATACTAAGAGCATAAGGGCATAAAATTCACTATGAATAATTATTAGCTAAACAAAGCTTGACATTAAAATACAGAGTATATAATACAGAGATCATTTGATATATAATACAGAAAATTATATAAATAAAATAATCATAACCATGGTATAGAACGAAACACAACAGATGCAAAGACTCAAGAGGTGGCTCGTACAAACTCTAGAGGTGGCTCCCACTATAGTATAGCACTTAGTTTCGTACAGCACTTTGCTCCACACCAGAAATCATAACCACGGTACAGAACAGAACAGATGTTTAGACTCAAGAGGTGGCTCGTACGAACTCTAGAGGTGGCTTCCATAATAGTGTAGCACTTAACTTTGTACAGCACTTAACTCTGTACCAGAAATCAGAGTGTTAGTGGATCCATGACAGACAGAAGGTCACTGTAGATGCGCCCGCGGAGGGGGCCCTCGCTGCTACAGTTCGGACTTGATTTTGTGTCACGGTTCTTAATCTTGAACCAAAGAGTCCAAATTCGGCAAATCGTTTTGAGAAACAGATTTTTGAAAAAGTAGTGCCAAACATGGACTGCTTTGCCAGATACAAAGTCACCACCTAAATATTTTTTATGGGGAAATTTAGGAAACCCTGACTCGGTGCCGAAGGCCACATGTCCGTCATCACCGGAGTTGTCTCGGCTCAGGAGCTTGGGTACGATCGGGGAAGGTCAGCTATGAGCACCTCCTTTCGCCCGGTTCGAAGACCGGCCTCTACTAACCATGATATCCATTTTTGAAAACGTTATGTGTTCTTATTCCGGTTATTAGCCTAGAATTACTATGTTATACGCGCAGCAAACAAGTATAGACTACATTGCCTAATTTGGAAATAAGCATTGCATATCCGTTTGTTTTGAAAAGTGCTTTGGGGTTTGCTACTCGCAAGTAGGCTAAAACACGGATTTCAATGAGTTTTTCCAACTCAAACAATCTAACCTTCACCCACAGGCATCCAAGCAATTTATCACATAAGCATTTAGCCTCATGGCAAGCATACTGTCATGGCAACACTCACACGCATGCGGGATGCTAAAGCATAAATACTTACATCGTACTCCGTGCCAAAATAATAAACTAGTTAGCAAACATGCATGTCCTAATTTATGTTAAGAATGGCTAATGCATCGCATGCAAAAATGCAATCTAGACAAGCTCGGCTAACCTAAATGTGGCATGTGAAATGCGATCAATTATCACATATTCAATTTGGAATTGAAGTACAAATGCAGTTAGCATGATGTACCGAGCCTGATGCATGTAGTACAAATGCATGAATGCACGCATGTATTGCATAAGGTATGCTGAATTAAACGTGCCCTAATACTAACCATCAAAGCAAGTAAGTAAAAGGGAAGAAAGAAGTGGGGATTGGAAGACATACACACCACTCACACACACTTATTACAGATTTGCTCTCACTCGGAGGGGCCGAATAAATAATACAAATTAATTAACTACGTAAGCTAATTAAATATTACAAATTACCTAATCAACTAAGCAAATTAACTAAAGCTAGGAAAACAGTAAACCGCCTCGGGAGGAGAGCCTGATGCAATGCATGTTCGATCCCGCTCGGAAATGCACCGCCATGCATAGGCTGCCTCTGTTTTCCTTCCTTCACTCCTCTGGAGGTTGTCAAAACCTCAGGAATGCTTCCATGGACATTGGGGAACACCACCGACTGAATGGAATTGCCACCGGCAGTGGGATGTGGCCACCGACACAAAATGAATCCATCGGCTGGCTATTCACTGACGGTCGGCAATCTATACTGCCGGTCGGCAAAGAATGCCTACAGAACCTGCAACTCACAGCAGCAGAGGACAGAACTTGCATGGCAATACAATTCAAGGCATATATGCACCAATCATGTCCCTTATCATGGTAATCACTCAAAGGGGCATGTGTCTCGATTCTCGGACCACCAATCACGCATTTCCATGCATGATGGCCCAAGTGATCAAGTATGCAACTTTCATGTCAAATGAAATGCAAGCCAAACAAACAAACTAAGGCCCAATTCCTATCACCAAGTCAAGGAACAAGGCATGCATGCAAGATGTTGTGCAACCTAGGCATACAAGCTAAGGATGCAACATGGCATGGCAAGACACTTATACAAGCATACAAGCACACATGAGGCAATGCAAATGGATGAAAAGATGGACTTATACGTGATTTAGGCAACTCCAAATAGGCCTAAAACAGTGGCCAAAGTGCTATAAAATGAGGGCTAAATGGCATGCAAACATACATGCACATAAGGACCAACACTTAAGCATAAAAAGGCAACTCTCAAACACAATTTAAAGAGGCATAATGTGGATTAATGGCATGCAAAGTAAGCATTGAAAATCATGTTAAGATGGTGTCAAACCAAGCAACAAGATAGGCTAAACATTAGCATGCAAATGGTCCAAGTACTTGAAGCAAGTCAAGGGGACTTGAACCATGGCTAAGCCAACCAAGCCTCACAAGGCTAAGAGGACTTAAAATAGGTTCAAGACAGACCTAGACCATGCAAAAGGGACTCTTAGATGGCATCTAAGTGGCTCAAATTCAAAGGCATACGCAATGGCCAAAACATGGAGCATACTACACAAGCTTCCAAATCATTAAAGGTGCGTCCAAGGTAAACATATAGGCATGCAAAGGGGACTGAAATGACATGGTGGATGGTTCCAAATCACCAAATCAATGCAAGAATGTCATGCTATACATTCACATACTTAAGGCCAACAAGCCGGGATGCAAAGCGGCTATACTAAGCATGCCAAATCCGACCCAAACAACCATGGACAGACCTCTAGCATGGCAAAATAAGCACACAAGCTTCACAAATCTAAGCCTAAAACATGCTCGAACAAAGGCTAACAACCTAAGGCATATTAAGGCAATAACAAGGCATTACATGGTAGGTATGCTAAGCATGCATAGTGTACCAAAACCAACAAAAAACAGAGGTATATTACAACATATTAAGCATGGAAAGCAGCCAAGACATGGTCAATACACACTTTAACATGATGCTCCCTCAAGAGGCCAAAAATGGTCCATTTCAAGGACAACAAGGAGAGGGGGTGGCCCTCCCCTTTTGGAGACATCAAGGCACCATCTTTACCACTGAAATCCCTCAAGATTTCAGTGGTGAAGAGGCCCAAACACCAAAGTCTCGAAACTCACTCAAAATGGCTCAAAATGAGGCCTTTCAAGGCCTAGGAGGGGTCAAACACCTCCAAACCACAAAACACTCTAAACAAACAATTTAGAAGGCCTAAAAACAGAACTTTTTTGTATTATACACCAAGCTCAAAAACGATTTTAAGACAGGTAAAAACAAGATGCAAAAATAGGGGAAAAAGGGGTAAGATTCTTACCCTTGAAGACCTCTTCAACAAAGATGCTCCGATAGCCCTCCTTGGCTTGAATCCAACACCAAAACACCAAAATCAGTCCCTTAGAACCTCAGGAGCCAAAGGAAGGTGAAACACTAGGTGTTTGTGTGCAATAGTATGGACTAAACACACTTAAACACACACAAGGGGGAGATATAGAGATAGAAAGTGTATGGCTTCTAACCCTAGAACTCAAAACCCTAAAAATGGCTGTCTAAATATATCTCAAGTGTTTCAAGTGTCTAACCCTAAGGCCAAGAGAGAAGACTCTCTCTTATAGAGCCTTTTGTCTTGTAAAGCTTACAAGACAAGCTTCATAAGAGGGAGATGGGAGAAAAAAGCAAGACAACTGTCTTAAAATATCGGCAAAAGCAGATGCACAGTAGTCGGCCGGCCAAAAATGCCATTTTGGCAAAAAATAGTGCCGACCGGCACTAAATAGTGCGGACCGGCAACAAATAGTGCCGACCGGCAATATACATTGCCGATGGAAGCAAAAACCAGCCGGCGGCCTTTGGCCATGGCCGGTGGTGTGTGGGGAGGCCTCACAAGGCATTCCCTGCCCTTCCAAGGCAAAATGCAAGTGTTTGGTGCAAAACCAAACACTAAACGGTCAGTTCGGAGATCCTGAGGCAAGGCGCGTAGCCGAGACCTCTGGGAACTCCAAACGAACACAAACATGGATGATCACCGAGTGTTCAAACGGTGACGTCCAAGTCTTGAGGACGGTCAAAAATGGGGTGTCTGCAGTCACAAAGTGACTAATCAGAGGGTCAATGGTTATTTAAGTCCCCCAAGGCATGGGACCTCCATGATGGTACTTATAAAATAATTACTCAAACACATTTTAATAAATAATTATATTCATAGGTTTTCCTTATTATATAAAATAAGGCTCATAAAATAAATAATATAATTAAAACACAATTTACGTAAAATAAATTATGGTAGCTCAAAACATACGTAAAATATATTATGATGACTCAAGGTATAATATAACTCATCTTAATATCAATTCTTTTTTTTTTTCTTTTTTTTTTTTTTGCCATTCTGAGGCCTTCCTCCATGTTGCCTCTCCTTCTCACTTTCATTGTTTATTATTGTTGGCTTGTGTTTATTCATTCTCACCAATCTCCTATTTATAGGAATGGTGAGCAAAGCTTACACCATTGATCATTTGCCACGTTGCAACTCAATATGTATCTTACTTCTAGACTTGAGTAACCCCCTAGTAAATTAAATATCTTATTATATTTTGGCCCATAAATTAAATTAATTATACTATTGACTTAAATAATGACCTCAACATATAATATTTGTACTATGATCCTAATTTTTCTTAATTATAAAATTACATACAAATTGCACCATGATCCCAATTAATCGTATATAGAATTATATTCTTCTCATTTATAATTAGATAATACTAATATAAAATTTAAGGGAGAACTTAAATTTTTGGGTTGTTACAATCTTCCCTCCTTTTAAAAATTCCGTCCTCGAAATTTGTCATGCGTGTAAGCTAAAGGTTAAGTATCATAATGGCCAGTAACTGAAGTTACCTCCGGCCAATTCTTAAACAAATTACTAAACGCGAGTGGAAAAATATTTACATGAGGGTACTAAAATAAACATTGGGGCTTTTATTTTTATAACAAAAATTTATTAACCAAAAGGCCGATATTTACTGTGGGGATATATTTTCTGAGTACCAACACGTGGCCAAGGTGACGCCAACGTGTCAGCCGAGGTGCCACGTGTCCTGGTTATTATGCCGAGGTCATCTCAGATAGGCCGAAGTTACCTCCGAAGATATCGGAATCCGAGATAAGCGGATGAGGGGCAAGAGTTCTAGAATGAGAGAAGACTTCAGTTTGTATTAAGATAAGACTCTTAGAGAGTTTATCCTAATCTTACTGCAAGTCCAAGATTAGCAGTAATCCTGAGCCCATAGAAGTTAGGCTACTATTGGGACTAGGTTTATGTTGGCTATAAAAGAGAGGCACCCCCATGGGTCTAAGGTATGCTTTTTAGGCTCAAGCTTGTGAGTTGAATAATTGATTATCTTTGAGAGATATACTGACTTGATCGTCGGAGTGCCCCCGGGTGGACGAACCACCGCGGGATTCTTATATTTTTGTTGCAGGTCAGTCAGGTGCCATCTATTCTGCTAGTTCTCTCCAGCTGAATTACTGAGTTGGCAGTGTGGTCGGAAAATTTCCCACACAATTTGGCACCGTCTGTGGGAAAGAAAGAAGAATAGATGGCCAATGAAAGAAAGAAGAATAGATGGCCAATGACGGACAGAAAGATCAGATTGGAGACAACGCTCCTGCTGGGAATGGGAGACCTATCAACCTCGACGTTGAAGGGGACGATCGCAACACAGAAACTCGTGACCAAAGTCACGGAGTGAAAGACACCGGCCAGAAAGGTGACGCACCAAAGACAACAGATCGAAGCGGATACTACAACGAAGATGACTTCCAGGTATGGAAGGATAGATACCTGCGGAGGAACGAAGACCCTTCCAGAAGGGATGCAAAGACAGGAGGCATGAGCGCTCCCAAGGAGATAACATTCAAGTATAGAAGAACTCATCCTGAGTGAGCAGATCCCGGATTCCAGATCCTGGATCCCGGATCCGAGAAGACATGATCTCAGCCTAGACATGTAGGCCCGAGAAAACGAGAGCTCAACCTAAGTGAGCAGATCCCGGATTCCAGATCCCGGATCCTAGAAGACATGATCTCGGCCTAGATGAGTAGGTCCAAGAAGAGAAGAGCTCAACCTGAGTGAGCAGATCAAAGATTCTAGCAAACAAGATCTCGGCACTTAAGTCCGAAAAGAGAAGAGCTCAGTGAGCAAATCTCAAATCCCAGAAGATAAAAAAGAAAACACACAAGGTTGGACTGCAGTTAGCCAGGTTGAAGACCTTTTATAAGGTTCGCAAGGGAGTATGTGGAAGCCATGCAGGGGGCAGAGAGAAGAAGAATATGTTTACCACTTGTTGAAAGTTGTAGCAATTTACAAGTTGGTTAAACCGATATGATGTTTACCACTTGTTGAAATTTGTAGCAATTTACAAGTTGATTAAACCGAGATGATGTTTAACACTTGTTGAAATTCTGTATGAATTTACAAGTTGAAGTTAAACCGAGATGATGTTTAACACTTGTTGAAATTCTGTGTGAATTTACAAATTGAAGTTAAATCGAGGTCATGTTTAACACTTGTTGAAATTCTGTGTGAATTTACAAGTTGAAGTTAAACCGAGATGATGTTTAACACTTGTTGAAATTCTATATGAATTTACAAGTTGAAGTTAAACCGAGGTCATGTTTAACACTTATTGAAATTCTGTGTGAATTTACAAGTTGAAGTTAAACCAATATGATATTTAACACTTGTTGAAATTCTGTGTGAATTTACTAGTTGAAGTTAAACTGAGATGATGTTTAACACTTGTTAAAATTCTGTGTGAATTTACAAGTTGAAGTTTAACTGATGTGATATTTAAATACTTGTTAAAATTCTGTGTGAATTTACAAGTTGAAGTTAAACCGAGATGATGTTTAACACTTGTTAAAATTCTGTGTGAATTTACAAGTTGAAGTTAAACCGAGGTCGTATCGGAAGAAGATTGGTTTAAACACTTGTTGAAATTCTGTGTGAATTTACAAGTTATAATTAAACCGAGGTTATGATAAAGGAAGATGGTTTAACACTTGTTGAAATTCTGAGAAAAATTTACAAGCTGAAGTTAAGCCGAGATTATGATAAAGGAAGATGGTTAAACACTTGTTGAAATTTTTGAGAAAAATTTACAAGTTAAAGTCAAGTTCAAGCAATATTTGCGTACTTGCCGAGACTACCAGGTTGTCAAAACTTGAAATATGGAAAACTGAAGTCTTGATAGAAGACATTGAGAAAGTGACAAGTCCTAAGCAGCACTTGTGAAAATATTTGTTACAATATTTTCAAGTGTTAGGACAAGGTCGAGATGAGCAAGATTAGAAGTTGTGACAGAGGTATTTTACCCGAAGAGATTGCACAATCAAGGTGTACTTTGATGACATGCAAATTATTCTAAGTATAGAATCATACAAGAGTAGAAAAAAGAAGACATACATTCAAAGAAGAAATCAGAGAAATGCATTTAAAGAAGAAAGAAGGCACTTCGGCCTGAATATTGAAAAATAAATTATTCAAACTACAAAAATGGCACGTTGGCCGGATTAAAAGCATACAAAGACGGACAAAGTACAAGGTACAAGGAGTAAAGGAAGGAAACAAAACTACTCGGCATCAATGGCAGGATATAGAAGACAGTTGGGAAGACTTCTCAGCAGCCTTCTCGACCTCGAGCTCAGCATCGATCTCCCGAAGAGTTTGATCAAGGCTCTTCTCGGCGATTGGCACCTCGGAGTTTGAAGGCAAGGATTAAAAGCAAGAATCTGGAAAAAGACACAGAAAACAGAAACAAGAATGTAATTCATAATCAAGAATGGTGATAAAGCTATCAGGAAATCAAGACAAAAAGATTGCACAAGTGTGTGTAGACGCGCCCGTGGGCCTCATGCTACAGTTCGGACTCGATTTGTGTCACGGTTCTTAATCTGAACCAAAGAGTCCAAATCTGGAAAATCGTTTTGAGAAACAGATTTTTGAAAAAGTAGTGCCAAACATGGACTGCTTTGCCAGATACAGAGTCGCCACCTAAATATTTTAAAATGGGGAAATTTAGGAAACCCTGACTCGGTGCCGAAGGCCACATGTCCGTCATCACCGGAGTTGTCTCGGCTCGGGAGCTTGGGTACGATCGGGGAAGGTCAGCTATGAGCACCCCCTTTCGCCAGGTCCGAAGACCGGCGCAGTCACAAAGTGACTAATCAGAGGTCAATGGTTATTTAAGTCCCCCAAGGCATGGGACCATCCGATGTACTTATAAAAATAATTACTCAAACACATTTTAAATAAATAATTATATCATAGGTTTCCTTATTATATAAATAAGGCTCATAAAATAATTAATATAATTAAAACACAATTTACGTAAAATAAATTATGGTAGCGTCAAAACATACGTTAAAAAGTATATTATGATGACTCCAAGGCTATATATAAACTCATCTTAATATCAATTCTTTTTTTTCTTTTCTTGTTTTTTTTGCCATTTCTTGAGGCCTCCTCCATGTTGCCTTCTCCTCTTCCACTTTCATTATTTAATTATTTGGCTTGTGTTATTCATCTCACCAATCTCCTATTTATAGGAATGGTGAGCAAAGCTTACCCCCAACCCATTGGGTTTCCCATTTTTTTTCCACGTTGCAAAAACTCAATTTAATGTATTTTTTGCTTACTTCTAGACTTGAGTAACCCCCTAGTAAATAAAATATCTTATTATATTTTGCCCATAAATTAATTAAATTATACTATGACTTAAATAATGACCTTCAAACATGTATAATATTTGTACTATGATCCTTAATTTTTCTTAATTATAAAATTACTACACAAATTGCACCATGATCCCAATTAATGTATATTAGAATTATATTCTTCTCATTTATAATTAGATAAACTATATAAAATTTAACGGAGAACTTAAATTTTTGGGGTTGTTACAATCTTCCCTCCTTTAAAAATTCCGTCCTCGAAATTGTCATGCGTGTAAGCTAAAGGTTAAGTATCATATATGGCCAGTACTGAAGTACCTCGCGCCAATTCTTAAACAAATTACTAAACGCGAGTGGAAAAATATTTACATGAGGGTACTAAAATAAACATTGGGGCTTTTATTTTATAACAAAAATTTATTAACCAAAAAGGCCGATATTTACTGTGGGGATATATTTTTCTGATACCAACATCGTGGCCAAGGTGACGCCAACGTGTCAGCCGAGGTGCCACGTGTCCTGGTTTTTATGCCCGGTCATCTCAGATAGGCCGAAGTTACCTCCGAAGATATCGGAATCCGAGATAAGCGGATGAGGGCAAGAGTCCTAGAATGAGAGAAACTTCAGTTTGTATTAAGATAAGACTCTTAGAGAGTTTATCCTAATCTTACTGCAAGTCCAAGATTAGCAGTATCCTGAGCCATAGAAGTTAGGCTTACTATTGGACTAGGTTTATGTTGGCTATAAAAGGAGAGGCACCCCCATGGGTCTAATGTATGCTTTTTAGGCTCAAGCTTGTTGAGTGAATAATTGATTATCTTTGAGAGATATACTGACTTGATCGTCGGAGTGCCCCCGGTGGACGAACCACCGCGGGATTCTTTATATTTTTGTTGCAGGTCAGTCAGGTCCACTATTCTGCAGTTCTCTCCAGCTGAATTACTGAGTTGGCAGTGTGTGTCGGAAAATTTCCACACAATTTTGGCACCGTCGTGGGAAAGAAAAGAAGAATAGATGGCCAATGAAAGAAAGAGAATAGATGGCCAATGACGACAGGAAAGATCAGATTGGAGACAAACGCTCACTGCTGGGAATGGGAGATCCTATCAACCTCCGACGTTGAAGGGGACGATCGCAACACAGAACTCGTGACCAAAGTCACGGAGTGAAAGACACCGGCCAGAGCGCGTAGCCGAGACCTCCGAGAACTCCAAACGAACACAAACATGGATGATCACCGGGTGTTCAAACGGTGACGTCCAAGTCTTGAGGACGGTCAAAAATGGGGTGTCTACAGATATGAATCGTTCTTAGTACCCACATTAATTGAAATGATTTCATCAACAAGGGGTTTTACAAACCTCTCATCCTCTCAATCAATCAAATGTTTCAAAACCAGAGGAATTTCTTCCTCGTCGTTTTCATCAAAATTTTAAAAATCATGATCAATGCAATATACAAGAAGCACAAAGAAGTACTCAGAAACAACAGTGTCTTTTTCATTCAAAAGGTCTAGCTCATCCAATCCTTCGATTACAACCGACTCAAAAGAAAAGGAAAAAGACGACCTAGACAAAACCTCGGCATCTGGGTTATCAACCCCAGGAATGCTAGACCCAGACTCAGAAGATCCGGAATCTGATTTCAACTCCACAGACTCTGTGGAATCATATTCCAGTTCACTACCTGACTCAGAACTGCTGGACAAGTAGCCCTCTTCCAACTGCCAAGTGAGGGATGGTGCGTCAGATGCATCCAAGATACCACTGGAAGGGTTTGCACCTGGTTGGTCTCCAATCATGGAAACAGTCAAGTTATCCCCCAAGCTCTCTGAGTTGATCTAAGGATTTGAAAGGAGACATGCCAGTGCTACCCCTGCTTGAAGCTCGTTGCTATTGGAATCACTTCCTGTGCTCTTTGCGACTTCAGTGGTTGGTTCTGCCTGTTCCTCACTCTCTTGCAGCTGTAAGTTGAAGAAAATCTTGAAGCCGGGAACACGCTACTCCTCCATATTCAACCATGGCTCAGGAAAGATGCAAAATGGGAAGTCTTCTCCCTCTCGGAAAAAGCGGCCATTCAGAATTCCTTGAATTAGCCTGTGCACAAGCTCATAGTGCTTCCTCGTTTGCTTAGCTTTGGCTCTTCTTGCCATTTCCTTCCCTTTTCGAACCCAGTCCTCTTTGGTGGGCATATAGCCAAGACCAAAGGAATGGGGGTTATGTGGCACATCAGCCAATGCAGTAACGCCCTTTCGGCCACTTCTGCCTAATCCCATCCCGGGCATATGTTATAGCTTGTTCATGAGGTATACAGACTGGTCACTGATATATAAGCCCTCATCAATAGCCAAGATGTTCTGCACTACCCGGGCCTCAGCCAAGGTAAACCCGAAAAGGAAAACATCCTTTTCGTCGTGCACAATCTCCAGCACAAGTGTAGTAACCTCTGGCAAAGGATGTATAGATGAATTCCCAAACACTATGGCCACCTCCTTCCCATGGGGATACTTCAGCATTTGGTGCAGGGTGGAAGAAACAGCTTTTACTTGATACAGCTAGGGTCGCCCAAGTAGTAGGTTGAAGGTGGCTGGAACATCCAGGACGTGGAACTCAATATCCCGTTGAGCTGGGCCAACCTATGTTCTGATCTGAACGGTTCCCATCTCCTCTCTGCTAGTGTTGTCGTACGCCCAGATCACTTGGGCTGTAGGTACAAAATTAGCTGGCTTCAATCCAATAACATATGTTGTACACGCCAAACAGACATTGTTTGCTGAGCCGGTGTCGATTAATACGACTGGCACCCACTTTTCCCGGCACTCTACGGATATGTATAGAGGCTTGTTGTGTGCAGAGCCTTCTGGCGGCAGTTCCTTGTCTGAAAAGGTCAAACTTGGCGCAGCGCCTCCCGGGAAGACTAATCCCACTAGTTGTTTTGGGGTGGTGTCAATGGACAACTTTGCTTTATCCATTGCTGACAGTACAGCCTGTCTGTGCACTCGCAAAGCCATAAGCAGCCCTCAGATAGATATGTCAGCTTGAATCTTCTTCAATTGTTTCAACACAGCCTCTTCCTCCAACAATTTTTCCTTCTCTTTCTCTACCTCTTTGTCCTTCCCAGATGCCTCGGGTTGGTCTAGATGCATGGGTTTGAAATATTGGCCACTTCTTGTCATGTGGTCAACTTCTTCCATATACTAGGTGTTGTCAGGAAGGCCTTCACCCCAATCTTCATCAGTGTGGGCAAGATGCAGATCATTATCTTCCTACCACATACCTCCGGCAACTGACAAGCAATTGTCTGGTTCCGGTCGGGTCATCTTCTCGTCACAGATTTCTTCTACTGGGTCTTGGGCCTTTCCAGCCTTCTGTTTGTTTTGATCCACTTCTTGCTCAAGGCACCTCAGTACGGCTTCTTGCTCTGTAGGTACAGTACTAACTATGCCCAATTCCTGAGCCACTTGTTCTGCACCGGTGTTTTTCTGGCAGTTTACCCTTTCTCTCGGCTGTTCTGGCCATTGCAGCGGTTCTTGCTTTCTGTTGTTCCAGCTTCTCAAAGCAGATCACACGCAAGCCAAAAATATTATGCACAATTATGGCATAAAGAGGGCTAATGAAGGAAGTGCTAGCTACTGTCCTCAAACAGCAAGAGGTCCTCAATCAAACATGAAGAGGACCTCAAAATATGATGATTTGAAGTTTGGGTCGGAGCCCAAAGATGTAACCACAAGGGGCTAAGATATAGGCCAAGAAAATGCACAAAAGAGGGAAAGTGGGACTCACCCTTGTAGAACCAATCTTTAGCAACCTTTGGACCGGGTTTGGGAGCTTTTAACCTCTGGAGGACAGCCTCAAGCTTCTGGAATGGGCGTTGGATGCCTTGTGCTATGAGTTGATGAAGAAATGGCCCAAGAACAAAGGTGTTTGATGGTTGAATGAGAGAGATATGGAGAGAGATTGAGGGTTGTATGTATGTATATCAGATATATGTGGTATATCTCTGGTTTTTTTGCTTCAAATATCCAACCTAGACAAAGGGAGAGGAATGGTGCTTATATAAGGCAAGGGAAGCACTTAACTTACAAGCTAAGTAAAGGGAAAGGGTCAAAGGGGTTCAAGGGGGGTGCAAGGCTTCTAGAGGAAGCTAAAACAGCTGGCCAAGCTTCTCCAAGAAGCTTGGCCAAAGGGTTCAAGCTTCTAGAAGGTTAAGGGGTTCAAAGACTCACAAGGTGCAAAACAACCACACATGTGCGTGGGGGATCGATTTTGTGCATTCCAGCTGGCACAGCTGGAATCCACTCAATCTGCAGAATGCTTCGGAAGGTCGTCGGCTAGCAAAAATTGCCGGTCAGCACAATAAAGTGCCGGTCGGCACAATAAATTGCCGGCTGGATAAATATAGTGCCGGTGGATGGCCGGTAAGGTCAAAAAACAGCCAGTTGGTGTTCAAATTGAAGCCCCGGAAGTTATCTTTCTAATGGCGCAAACCTTGCATTAAAATTCCTCCTGTGGAAAAAGTTATGCCCATTTTGGTGAAGCCGCGCAGATTCGATCCAACCGGGATGATACCCAACTTCAACCAATCATATCTCCCCCACCCGGACTTGGCTTTAAGAGATTCTTGAGTGCAAAATGAAGCCCCGGAAGTAAGCTTTCCGACGGTGGTGGCCTCATAGCTAAACTCCAAGTGTACAGATAGATAAGCCCGATTCAGTGAGGGCTGCTCAACTCGCTTCTACCCGGATTCAAGCCGAACTTTTCCCAAACTAGTTTTCTCCTCTCCTTTCCTCTCTTCTTCAACTCCAAACCCCTAAACAAAGTGTTTTGAAAGATTTGCCTCCCTTCTAGCCGAAGAAACTGATTCTTTGCCCTGTACATCTCTCAACACCGAGCAAACCATCAGTAGTGCCCAAGTCTTAAGGGCGGTCAAAAATGGGGTGTCTATAGTGTGTCAAGCCAAGAACAATAGCAGAAATCAACAGATGTGTGAACAGTGTGTATTCAAGAAGATGATTTGGAAACAACGGGTAAAACAACAATGATGATTAACAATGAAGCAGAGCTTCTTGGAAAGCAACAAGAAATAAAACTAGGAGGAACAGTGGCTTACCAGAAAGAGGGAAGCCGGAATGAGAATTGCCAAAGTCTGACGACAATGATAGAATGACGTAAGCTTCACCGGAGGAGAGGAACGAAGACAGTTGCAGAAGCTTGAAAGCTTGGAACAATGACGGATTTAAGCAAAAGAGTTAGAAAGAGAAAAAACCAGAGGATTGAATGAAAAAAGAGAAAAATAGTCAAGAAGACGACAAAGTTCAAGAATAAAGCCAAGTGCACAAGCACTAAGTAAGTATGTGAAGAACAAGAAAGTAATGACCCAGACACGATGCTGGCAACAGAAAATGGATATGACAAGAACAGTGCCAAGCATTCAAACAATTTCAAACTTGAAGACAGACGAAAATAGAAGGCAACAGATGGCAAGTAAACAGATTCAGAAGAGTTATGAAAGATTGAGCTTAATAGCAAGTAAAGAGTTTATGAACCTACAAAGTGAAATGAATGCCGATATGAAAATCGCCGGAGTCAAATAGATGATTAGAAATCGGGAACTCACCAGAGAGTGTGAGTGGAGCAGTTGCAAAGCTCTTGGAGTTTTCGAATTAATGGAACCAGAACCTCGGCTAGGAGGTGCGATTTCAAGCAGCTTGGAAAGCATGAAACTTGAGTCTTGACACCAATGGACAGTAAAGTTTAGGGAATTTTGAGGTCGGCGAGTTTGATCTCGGACAGAGGGGCACAGATGAACGAACAGTGTAGGTTCCATCACCTCAAAATGCCGAGGTAATATAACCTAGGGGCAGTTGTGGGGATATATTTTCTGAGTACCAACACGTGGCCAAGGTGACGCCGACGTGTCAGCCGAGGTGCCACGTGTCCTGGTTGTTATGCCGAGGTCATCTCAGATAGGCCGAAGTTACCTCCGAAGATATCGGAATCCGAGATAAGCGGATGAGGGGCAAGAGTCCTAGAATGAGAGAAGACTTCAGTTTGTATTAAGATAAGACTCTTAGAGAGTTTATCCTAATCTTACTGCAAGTCCAAGATTAGCAGTAATCCTGAGTCCATAGAAGTTAGGCTACTATTGGGACTAGGTTTATGTTGGCTATAAAAGAGAGGCACCCCCATGGGTCTAATGTATGCTTTTTAGGCTCAAGCTTGTGAGTTGAATAATTGATTATCTTTGAGAGATATACTGACTTGATCGTCGGAGTGCCCCCGGGTGGACGAACCACCGCGGGATTCTTATATTTTTGTTGCAGGTCAGTCAGGTGCCATCTATTCTGCCAATTCTCTCCAGCTGAATTACTGAGTTGGCAGTGTGGTCGGAAAATTTAGAATTATAAATGCTAAAAAGTACTCTGTGTGTCTATTCCACATCCCCGCTTCTAAGACTTTCCAAAAGCTATTTCTGAATTGCGATGAGTTACAATGATTACAGGTTTTTGGGCCAAAATGAGAAACAATGGATGACTTTAAAAACTTTTCATTGGTTTTGTGAAAAATTATAGATTTGAACCCACTTCTAAAAAGTCAAAATGATTTTTTTTTTTTTTTTTACACAAATAATACAACCTATAATCTAGCTCAACGTTTCCCCCATCCTATTTGTGCATGTTTCTTATGCTCCAAAGATTTATTATTATTATTATTATTATTATTATTTATTAATCATCAAATATTTATCAAAGTGCGCAGCGGATAGCTTACGCATATGACAAATTTCGAGGATAAAATTTTTAAAAGGAGGGAAGATTATAACAACCCGAAAATTTAAGTTGTCTCTTAAATTTTATATTAATATTATTTAATTATAAATGATTTGAAAAAATAATTTAACTTTATATTATTATTCGAAATTATTTTCTGAGTATTATTGTATTTTTATTATATTTTTCTCTATATTTTTCCTAGACAAAAATACACTGAAGTATAACATTTTCTATACAACAAAATACTTGTGCCCCAAGATGTCTTGCTCCGCACGCCTTCTTGACTATATATAGCTATCCATCAACAACATCCTCATCAGCACTCTTAATCTCTCCCTCTACCTCTAATTGTTTGGTTTATATATAAAACTTTGAATTTAGTTTGGAGTGTTTAATGAGTCGCAATGAACGAAAGGTAAAAGTTGGAATTAACATTAAGATGAGTTATATTATACCTTGAGTCACCATAATATATTTTACGTATGTTTTGAGTTACCATAATTTATTTTACGCAATTTGTGTTTTATAAATTAGATTAATATTTCGATTACGTTGATTATTTTCTGAACTCTATTTGCTTAAATTAAAACCCATGGATATGTTTGTTTAAATTTTATTAATTATTTGACACTAATTTTATAAGTAATTATTTTCTGTAAGTACCACCACGGGAGTCCCATGTCTTGGGGGACTTAAATAACCATCGGCCTTTGTCTGTCATGGATCCACTAATACTCTAATTTCTGGTGTGGAGCAAAGTGTTGTACGAAACTAAGTGCTACACTATGGTGAGAACCACCTCTAGAGTTCGTACGAGCCACCTTTTGAGTCTATATATCTATTCTGTTTCGTTCTGTACTGTGGTTATGATTTCTGGTGTGGAGCAAAGTGTTGTACGGAGCTAAATGCTACACTATGGTGGGAGCCACCTCCAAAGTTCGTACAAGCACCTCTTGAGTCCATACATCAATTTTGTTCTATACCGTGGTTATGATTTCTAGTGTGGAGCAAAATGCTATACGAAGTTAAGTGCTACACTATGGTAGGAGCCACCTCTAGAGTTCGTACGAGCCAACTCTTGAGTCCATACATTTGTTCTGTTCCATTCTATATCGTAGTGTAGCTCAACTTTTCGTGCTCCTTTCAGAAGACAAATAGCCTTACAGTTCGGACTCCACTTGTGGTTCTGAATCTGATTTCATAAGTGCAATGTGAAATAGTGAAAACACAAAAAGAGTCCAAATCCGGCAATTCTTTTTGGAAAATCAAAGTTTGAATCAAATGCCAAAAATGGACTACTTTGCCAGATTACAGAGTCGCCACCTAAATATTATTTAAAAATTTAGGAAGCCCAAGACTCGTGCCAAAGGCCATTAGCCCATCATCACCAAAATGTCTCAGCTCAGGAACTTAGGTATGAGAGAGGAAGGTCATGAATTGAGCACCCCACTCGCCCAATCAAAGATCGGCCTCTACTAATCATGATGTGTTTCTTATTTACATTATATACTCTTGTTCCGATTTATTAGACTAATATTACATTACTATGTATTGCACACAAGTATAGACTAATTTTGCAAGATTTGGAATATTTGATTTCACTGTTTGTTTTTGAAAAAAAAGGAGTTTGTAAATATGCCATTTGAAAAGGTGGGCTTAAAATGGACATTAATCAAACTATCCCAATTCAAGCAACTAGCCTTCATCCACAGGCATTCAAGCATTTAATCATTTAAGCACTTAGCTTCATGGTAAGCATGTTAGCCATGGCAACACTCACGCTCATGCGATATGCTAAAGCGAGTAAAGGCTCACCTAATACTCCAAGCCAAACAACAACAAGCTAATCAAAAAACATGCATGTCCCTAATCATTGCACCATGACTATGCGATATGCAACTAATAGGCTTGGCTACTAATTTATGACATGTGAATCAAATTGCTAACATGCGGTCTAAGCACGTATTCAAAGAATTATTTAAATGACAATGCAAGTTTGAATGATGAACCCAGCCTCGGTGCATGCAATACAAGTGGATGCAAGGCATGAGAATGCTAATGAAACGTGATGCTCTATACTAACCATCGTAAGTGAAAAAATAAAAGAGAGAAAGACATACAAATTATTACAACGTTTGATCCCTCACGCAAGAGGGTGCGAATCAATGTCCGAAAGTCTGAATTAAACTAATTATTACAAAATTGAATGGATAAATAAAATAGGCTAAGCTAATTAACTAGCTAATTAGGCTATCTATGTTATTATAGCGGATAACCAAGATTATTACAACAATTACAAATAGACAATAATGAATAATTACAACACTTAATAATTAACGAGACTAATTACAATAAACAACGTTAAATTAGTTAATTATAATGATCATAATATAAGCGAGGATGCGCAAGAATTGCATGCATGCACATGCACAATGTTCAAGAACAGCCCTGTCTACCCCAAGCTTGCTTTGTTTCACCTCAGCCACTGCTCTCTGTTCTCTGCAAAAATACACTGCTAACTAATCTTTAAGGGCCAGCCAGGCCTCCCTCAATGAAGCCCAGCCGGGCATAGAAAAGGCCGGTCGTGCCTCAGTTTTGTGCAAAACTCTGTTCTGTGTTCTGAAGTGAAAACAGTGTAGACAGAGTTGTTCAAGCTTTATTTGTCCCTTTCTTCCTTCTTTGTCATGGCAAAGCCTCGAGAGAAGGTTGAAATTGATTCCAAAGACATCAATGAGCAAATTGATTGCTTGATGATCTCGGATACAATTTTGGATAAAAATCAATGAAATGCAATGAATATGACCATCCCTCCCTCTTGTCATGGAGTGAACTCAAAGAGGGTGGTAGAGACGCTTCAAGAATCATCAAAATGCCATGAATTAGCGCATGATCACTCTTGACTCAATAAATTTGGCACAACGTCCGGCCAAGTCTAAGCAGTTTAAGCCATTTTCTTTATGTGTGTTGATCCAATTTTAAACCAATTTGTTTAGTCATTGCCATTCATTAGTCCATTTGTCCATGGTGATGTTAAAATCCGCTAAACAAGAAGTAATGTCAAACAAGAGGTTCTTCTAAAACATGAGTGAGAGACTATACCATTGACAATGAATCTCCGAAAAGATTAAGCCATTAAGTAGAAATCTCTCTTACATGTTTTGAGCAACCTCAATCGGTTGAAATCATTCTCAAGAATGAAAGAGAAAGATGGTTAGATGATTTGTTAGAGTGAGACTCTTAACATGAAAAGTAAGTAAAGGAAAGTTTAGAACAACATGCAACAAGTTATGTATTCTAATTCATGAGACAACAAAGGAACTTAGCTTGAACCAATTTAAAAGGCTAGGACAGCCCTAAAACAGCCCTTAATAAATGAAAAACAAAGGCTTAAAGCTCACAAAAAAAGGGTTAAAAGCCCACAAAATGAGCCTAAAAGAAGCTAATCAACAAAAGAGGAAACAAGGCTAGTAAACAAGAACAATGAGGGGGGCTAACCTTTCCATTTTTGAAACCCCAAAACACATGATTTTAGCCCTTTTTTAACTCTGAAAATCAGTGTAGAAAACAAAGGAAAAGAGTGGAAAAGTAAGGGTTTGAGCTATAGGTAAAGATGTAGAAAGAGCAAACTCTCTCTACTCTTTTGATAGCTCTACAAACCCAAACTTAAACACTTAAAATAGGATCAAAACAACACAGAATGATAAGAACTAGATAGCAAATAAAAGAGTTAAAAGCAAGAGGGAACAACAAGCTTATACCTCTCGAAGAAGTTAACTCTTGCTTGTGATCCAAACTAAGTATCAACACACCCTCAAGCTTGAATTAGGCTTCTCAAAGATCAACCATGGCTCTAAGATGGTGAGACAAGGTTGTGTATGGTGTATGGAGATGACACAAGGAAGGTAGGCTAACTCAAAGGTTGCTTGCCATGGAAGAAGGAGGAGCTCTCAAGGTGTATATAAGCTTTTTAGAATTTTTTTCAACCTCCAAAATAGCGGCTGGACCTCGTTTTTATAGAATTTGAGCTCAAAAGGTGATAAATATCTTCAAAAATGGATAGCTGGTAGGCTCCCGCCCAGTACAGTGTTTCTCGCCAATAAGGCCCAGCCAGCCATTCATAGCCACGGCCGGCCGTCACTGAGGCATAGTCGGGCATGCATGCCCTTCCCTATTTTTTGATTCAAACTCAACTCAGGTTGGCAAAAGGTCCAAAAATGAGACTCAGAGATTCAAACAAGGTAAATGGTAACAATTTGAGGTTATTTCGAGAGCCTGACTAAATCTAAATTGCTGTGAATTCAAAGCACACAAATCAACTTTCATCATCAAGTGTATTGAACCAAGCGCCTAAGTCTTGCAGGTGATCAAAATGGGGTGTCTACACGTGGTTATGATTATTTTGTTTATATGATTTCTGTATTATCTGTCAAATGATCTCTGTATTATATACTCTGTATTTTAATATCAAGCTTTGTTTAGCCAATAATTATCCATGGTAAATTTTATGCCCTTATGCTTTTAGTATAATATTTCTCACTCTGCTATGTACTTATAGTTGTTTACCAATTTTTAGGAAACAATGCAATTTAAAAATAACTTTTGGAGAGTCTTAGACGCGAGGCTGCAGAATAGACACACACAGCACTTTTATAGTATTTATAGTTCTATTCTTCATATGTAAATATTGGCCTTTTTAGTCAATAAATTTTGTTATAAAAATAGAAGCTCAAATGATTGTTTTGGTACCCTCACTTAAATATTTTTTTCCGCTCGCGTTTAGTAATTTGTTTAAGAATTAGTCGGAAGTAACTTCAGTTACTGGCCATCACGATGCTTAACCCTTGGGTACGGGGAGCGGGTCGTGACATATACACGTGTATATAGAGTGTGTAACTCACACACTTATTCTCCATCATTTTTGTGCATTACTCCATTAGTTTTATAGGAGTAATTGGTTGTATCTCTTACCAGCTTTCATGGCTGGAAGCTCCTCCTCTCTTCCTCATTGTGTATAAAAGAAGACCATCCTCTTTGGTTGGAGTATAGAAAATTCTTTCATCTAAAGTGATAGTCAGTCTGCTCCTAAATTATTCTTCTTGTGTAAGAGAGTGCTGTCGTTGTCAGTTCCCCGGAACTAATCAGAAGGTGCTTCTACGTTAGTGGGTTTTAAACCGTCATATCTTGAGAGACAGACGTCCACGTACCTCCAGCACCTATGGTGAGGTGGCAAATTTGTTTTAAGGAGATTATAATATCACACAGGTTTCAGTTTGCTTTCTTTTACAATTTTATTTTGTTGAATATTTCTGTTCATCATCATGTTGTTTAGTTTTATGTTTTCTTGATATGTAATTTAAATTATTAAATATGAATATATTTTTTATATTTAAATATCCAATTTGTACAACAATATTTGGTCGTAATCTTTGTTTAAAAAAATAGTTTGGTAGTTAATTTTACTTAATAATCAACTTTTGGGACGTTAGCAATGTTCTAGAGGATGTGGGTTAGAGTACTCAATTCTGCATTCTCTTTGTAATAATGCTTCTTTGATTTATATGAATGAGCCTCTTTAATGAATTTTTTTTAGAGATAGTTTGTCTTCTTGTTGCTTCAGGTATATTGGCCTTGGATTTTTTTTTTTTTTTTCTGGTCTCTTCTTCTTTTTAGATTTTGTATATATGGAAACAAAAATCATGCCTCACTGTAAATTACACATGTTCCATTTAGGTACTAATCTATATGCCGAGCAACAACATATTGGCTCAAAAGGCTCTTGTTAGATAGGTTAGTGTACACTCTGGAGCCCATTTACATGAATGAGATTGAGAGAGTCACTATGGTCTAGTCTCAGACTCATTAACATATAGGTATGTCATGTCTTGAGAACTTCTTGGCCATTTAGGATTACTTGCCTTCGTTGAATATTTCTACTTTAGTTTGCCTTACATGTGCATCATTGAATCAAACCAAATTTGAAGGCCAGGTATTGCAGATTTATTTGCTAGATTAAAAAAGTAGAGTCATACATTTAAATAATGGGTATATCTGAATTATGATATGGCATTATTGTTTATTATGTACTCATATGTGTATGATACTTGCAAATATACAAGCAATTGCATGCTTATATTTTTTATTTTATTTTATTTGTTTTGGTTCATTTGCAAGTTGATAGCTCTGATCTTTTAAGTCAATAGAACACTTATCATGAATTTTCTATTTTTCCTTATCTATCCAATTAATGTATTTGTGATGCTGTTACCCCTACATTTAAATTTCAAGTCTAGTTGATTAATTCAAATTCTAAAATCCTATGGACCTTTTAGAGACTTTTTTTTTTCCCTCAATTTTTGCTTTCTTTAATTTTGAACAAACGAGTAAGTTTATTCCTATGTTTCTAGTAGCCACTGAACTAATTTATTTTTTCATTATTCAGGTCAGAAATTGTTTAGAGATATGCAAAATATGGTCAAAGAAAATAGAACATTCAAGAACTTTGAATTCTTCTTGTTTTTTTCATTTTTTGTAATGAGATTTTTATTGTGTAATCATAGTAAAAAAAACCTTTTATTTCTTAACTTTCTTTGTATATATTTTTATAACATTTAACTTTTATTTATGAAATATTTGAGATTATTAGTTATTTATATGAAGCAATTGCATGCTTATATTTTTTATTTTATTTTATTTGTTTTGGTTCATTTGCAAGTTGATAGCTCTGATCTTTTAAGTCAATAGACCACTTATCATGAATTTTCTATTTTTCCTTATCTATCCAATTAATGTATTTGTGATGCTGTTACCCCTACATTTAAATTTCAAGTCTAGTTGATTAATTCAAATTCTAAAATCCTATGGACCTTTTAGAGACTTTTTTTTTTCCCTCAATTTTTGCTTTCTTTAATTTTGAACAAATGAGTAAGTTTATTCTTATGTTTCTAGTAGCCTCTGAACTAATTTATTTTTTCATTATTCAGGTCAGAAATTGTTTGGAGATATGCAAAATATGGTCAAAGAAAATAGAGCATTCAAGAACTTTGAATTCTTCTTGTTTTTTTCATTTTTTGTAATGAGATTTTTATTGTGTAATCATAGTAAAAAAAAACCTTTTATTTCTTAACTTTCTTTGTATATATTTTTATAACATTCGACTTTTATTTATGAAATATTTGAGATTTTTAGTTATTTATATGTGGTCAATGTTGTGATTCAAAGGATAGTTAATAAATGTGATCTTATACATTATTCAAATGTGTACAAATAATATTGATTATAGTTTAGATATTAGTTGTGTTTAGATTTTAATCACCGTTTATATGTTGTGATTGATAGTCGCATTTTGTAGCCCAAGACTTTTTTATCACACGCACTAACCGTGATGAAAAATGGTTTTAAATGTGATCTTATCTTATTGCTAATCACTGATTACTTAAGTTCAATCTCAGGTTTTATTGGTTATTAATCACACTTAAAATCAGTGATCTAAATATTTATTATTACGGTCAAAATACGTGATAGAATTATCTTTTAATAACGATCAACAAGTGTGATCGAAAATGACCCCTGACAATCACACTCTCAAAGATCACACTTTAACAAAATAAAAATACTTGTGATTAAATAACATACATCACACTTAAAATTCATGATATATTTATGATTTTGTAGTAGTGTTTGTTTGTTCACTTTCTTTCTTGTTATATTATGTGTTTAATTTTTCTTTGAATAAAAAATTTATATTATATTCTTTTACTGAAGTACCTTTATTGTTGGGAATTGTGTTGTACAAAAACTCCTGTTTACCACTCAAAACTCTTGGGGATGCAAACGCGTAGACATGTGTTTATATGTTTGATTGTGGGCATACCAAAACTTGTGAACTTAGTTCAAGGTGTAGGAATGTTTGATTTATGACTTCTAACACAAAGAAATAACTGTGTGTGACTTAGAGGAATCACCACTGGTTCGGATCTTGCTCCAATGAAGATGACTTTTACTAAATTTGCTAGGTGCTAAACTATAATTGAACTTTCATTGATTGACAAATGAGGTACAATTGACTAATATAATTGAGCTTAGAAGCCAAGTTAAGTTACAGCTATGAAGCTATGATAGATAAAGCTATGAAGTTAAAATAAATGTATTGAAAGACTATTAGTCGAGTTTTTTGATCGGAGACCCTTTGAATGTTGCACTTAGAGCTCTTTATATAGTGTTGAAGAAGTTCTTATTTCTGCTTAGCTGCTAAGAACGTGGTAGGCTCTTCTGGTGACATGGGTCTTTGATCCTTGACCCCCAAGAATAGGAATGGTTTTGACCTCCATGGATAATGCCTATTTTTATAAATTTGACTTGGTCCATCAAGCTCCTTGAAGCTGCCATGTGTCCCTCAAGAATCAAATTTGAATTTATTTTGCATGATTTAGGAAAAATGCTCATTTGGATTGATCCTCAAAGCCTCTTCTTTTGATGTGTATGTTTATCCATAAGAAACTCAAAAATCCAATCTTGCATCATTTAAGTTCCTTGATTGTAGAATATTGTTGATCTCACATATCTTCATAAGCTGACACGTGTCCCATAAAAAACCCCATTTGACTTGAGTTGGGAAAAAATAGTTTCACCGTTATAGCATTGTAGTTGATTTGCTCAATCTTTCAAATCTCATGCAATCTTCATCCATAACAACCACTTAGCAACTAATTAGGAGATAAGGCATTTTAATAGAAGATAAGCCTCAACAACCTCCTAATGCTTAGGAATGATTAAGGCTCACCTTATCCATCAAATCTAAATTATTTTATTTATTTAATTAATTAACCAAATAACTTAGTTAATTAATAAAATAATTTGTCTTTGCTCAGCTGCTATTTCCCTTCTCTTCGGTGGGTCCCAACAAATCTTTGATTCTATATTTTCTATTGCCACGTGGCACAAACAATTAGGAGAATTTCCGCGTGACAATTTTTGCCAAAAAATGTACGAACGCTTTCAAAGATATATTTAGAAGCTCTCAACAATTTAATGTATTCATTTATTCATTTATAGGAATTTGTTAGCACCTAACAAGTTCACAAAAAAGACACCTTTAATTTTTATTTTTGTTTTTTGTTTTTTCTCAATTTTTAATTGAGTAGTGCACAAGAATGTATTTTGATCATTCAATGCAAAGGTAGCCCCTATCATTTGTCAAGCATTTTTAACATGCATGAATAAAACATATATTTTGATTAGTTTAAAATTATAAAAATCATAAATTTAAATAAAATTAATACATTTTCTAGATATGAAGCCTATAATTTTGAACCACTAAGATAATATATTTTGTTTACACTCTAACCATGTATGAACAAAATCATATTTCCAAAATAGTGTGAAAGAACAAAAATAAAAAATAAAAATTCCAATCAAATGTACCAATGAATTCTGAAGGATATTTTCGTCCTTTCACTTTTATTTATTGTTTTGGTATCTAACTGGTAAATATTAAGGGTTGTTTTGGGAAGATGGTAAAAAGTGATTTTTTTGCTTTTAACCAAGCTTTTGGCTTTTTTAAACAAATGATTTGGGAAGTTGGTAAAAAGTGACTTTTGACTTTTTTGATTAATATTTGTTTATGATGTCAAATCATAATAAAATGACTAAACTACCCCCATTTATTTAAACTATTTACAACTGAACCTATGTAACACATTGTGATCCATGAGGGGTAAAATTGTAATTTCACCGTTGGCTAAAAACCAACTTGCCAAATGAAAAAAAAGCCAAAAAAGCCAATTTTTGGCTTTTGCTACTAACCAAAAAAAGTGACTTTTAGCCAAGTTCTCAAAATAGCCCTAAGTCAAAATCTACAATTACGTTAAGATATAAATTAAATGTTTCAGGAACAACCATAAAAAGCTTGGTGTGGCACGGTGGTAAAACAATCTTTGTTTTCTCTCAAGGTTTAGGGTTCAAGTCCCGCTCTCCAATTTTTTTCCCGTATTTTTTTCTCGATCGTTCGTCTTCTACGTGCTGAAACTTTGTGCAGATCGTTTGATTCTCTTTCAGTCTTCTTCACCTCTAATTTCACTCTGTAGAATTGTAATTTCAAGTCTCAAACTTCATGGATCCAAATCAAACCCGCTCTTCTGCGCCAAGAAAAGTTTGTTAAATTTCATTTTCCATTCCTTTTCTTTGATTTCATGCAAATTTGAAGATTAATTTTTTGAATTTCTTTATTCTCTGCAGGTTAGGTTTCCTCCGAAAGCCCCTCCTCGCAGGAATCCGAAGCCCCCTGATCCCAAAACGTATTTACTTTTTGATTTTTTTTTATTTATATTTTGGGTATGGCTTCTGTCCAGTCCGACCTCGGACTGGACCGTGCTGTTGGGCCCGTGGGAGACCACCACAAGTCCCATTTTGATAATCTGAACCGTTAATATATAGAAATCGTCGAGTACTATATGCCTGTAAAAAATCACGTTGATTAAATATCGATAACTATGTGATCAAAACAATTTTTTGTCAACCGTTAATTTGTTCACCGTCCAATTTTTTTAATACGAAACTGATTTGATCATATAGCTATCGATATCCGATCAACGTGATTTTTTACAGGCATATAGTACTCAACGAATTCTACACATTCAGCGGCTCAGATTATCAAAACAAGACCCGTGATGGGTCTCTATGGGCCCAACAGAAGCCATACCCTTTATTTTTTTTGGATTGTTTTTGTGTTGAAATTATGTATAATGTAATGCCTCTGATATTTGCAGTGAAGTAGTGGATGATGCTTGTAGTTATGATGAAGAACTCTTGCGTCTTGTCAACGTAAATAATTCTCTCACAGTCTCTCTCTACTATTATATATATATACTAGCATATATTTGTGAATAAAGGCACGGTGTAAATAATTTTAAAATTAAAATACAGTTATAATTTATACGTATTATGTTGAAATTTATAAAGTTTGTCATTTTTTGATAAAGATACTGAAAAAATATATTGAAATATTTTTCTTCTTAAAGAACTTACAACAATTTTGCTTGTATTACACGCTCTACAAAACTCAAATAAAATAACAACTCTCCCTAATCTTAATGCAAATTAAGAAACAAACATTTAAGATTTAAAGTTATATTGCATATCAAAATATAAAAGGCAGTAAAAAAAAGTGTAAACACTGAACAAAAAATAGAAATAAAGTTATACTGTCATACACCAAAAGAGTAGGTTAAAACTTTACAAAAAGTGGGTTAAAGCTTTACAAAAGATGTATGCTTTACAAAAGATGTGTCACTAACATGTCATACACAAAAAATTATATTGTCATACACCAAAAATATGTATGCTTTACAAAAGATGTGTCAATAACATGTCTTCAAATATGCGCTTGCCCAAACTTCCTCCTCATTACTTTCCAAAAAGTCTTTGTATCAACTTTTATGTATCCCCAATGAGGAATATGCACAACAATCTGGTAATTTGTGGAAACAAAAAAAATATAGATTAGTACATGTGTTGGAAATATACATGTCAAAATACTTTCAGATTGAAATTACCTTATTACATCCCCATCGAAGCCAGGTAGTCGTATTTCTCCTTTTAAGCTCCATAGATTTTTCGATCCAATCCTACAAAAGTTCAAATTTCAAATTATTATTAAATTGAAATTTTTTAAAAAATTATATAATCAACAGAAATAAATCTACGTGGTTACCTTCTAATAAAACGTCATTTAATCTGCATAGAATACTACAGCAACACTTCAGGATAAACAATATTTGTAGTAGAATCCAAATTATCTTTAGGAGGGAGAATACTTATACGATCAAATGATGTACATATAGACAATGCCACATATAATTGCCCATGGCTAAACACTGGTATACGCAAATCAACCCCAACAAATTTCACAGATTGTCCTTGAGATTTATTAATGGTCAAGGCATATGCCAATCGGACTGGAAATTGACGTCTTGTCATTTGGAAAGGCATTTCTGAAGAAGATGGTGTCAAAGATATCCTTGGTATGAATGCCAAATTGCCAAACTTTTCTCCAGTTAAAATTTGAGCTTCAATTATGCGAGTGCCACACCTAGTAACCATCAATCTTGTACCATTACATAGTCCATCTTTCGGTGCAATATTTCTCAACAATATTATAGGACAACCCACTTTCAACTCTAACTTAAAAGTTGGCAACCCAGGAGGATCCAATGAATTTAAATATTCATTAGGATATCTATTTGTAATGGTAGGATCAATTTCATTATCTTCAGACATTTTATCTGCTGCAAGATAAGTATATAATCTCCCTGGAAAGATATTCAACGCAGTAGTATTAATGTCACTGACATCATCGTTACGCGCAGACAGAATTGTGCGTTCAGTTTAAAATGTTGGGGTTGACGTCTCTATCATATTCAATTGTGGATAAACTGTAGAGAGTAATTCATTCAAATCTTGACATTTGTGTATTGTTGATGGAAGGTTAACGATATCTTAAGGATTGGTCCCAATCTAAAAAAAAGTGAAATCAATAAAAAAGTAAGTGTAAACACAATTTATTAATTTAAAATCTATGTAATACAGGTTAAAGTAGTGTTACCTCCATCAAGAAATTTACAAAATTAGCATTTTCATGGCCTTCATGATTCAAGCGCATATTCAAATCCAAAGTCAAGATATATATATGCTTCCATAGAACAGAGTGTCTTAATGATGCATTCACAATTTGCTCACGAACTCCTTTGGGTATAATTAGTAAGATTTGTCGAAAGTCTCCTCCAAGAACAACAGTAATACCCCCAAATGGCTTTTCACTATCACAAATGTCCCTCAATGTACGATCAACCGCCTCAACACAATGTCTATGTTGCATAGGAACTTCATCCCAAATTATGAGTTTTGTTTCTCTAAATAACTCAGCTTGTAATGATTGTTTGCTAAACCCACAAAGTGAATTTTCCAAGACATCTAACGGAATGGAAAATGTTGAATGTGCAGTGCGACCTCCTACTAGTAACAGTGATGCAATTCCAGACGAAGCCATAGTAACAGCGATATGCCCAAGGCTACGACATTTTAATGCAATCGTTTGTATAGAAACGTTTTCCCTGTTCCTACACCCCCATTCAGAAAGAAAACAGTTCCTTTATTTTGAAAAACTGAAGAAGTGATTGTATTATAAGCATTCCGCTGTCCATTATTGAGACAATCAATAGTAATTTGTGGATCTGCATGTTCTGCCTCACTCTGCAGTTGTTGATGTTCAACTATCAATCGATTACCAACTACTGCACTCAAATTTGCAGTAGGTTGTGGCATGGGTGGGAAGTCAATTAAAATTTTGCCTGATTCATGAAGCATTTGAATCAAAAGATGGAGACCATAATCTTCAATTTGAGCCTCAGTTGGTTTAGAAATGACAAACAATGTACAAATCTTATGTGCAAGATCATCACATATATGCGTTGAAAATTGATTCCATAATGCACATGGATTTAGTGGAGAACACTGGGTGAGAATAATACTAAACAATCTCCTCAATTGATATCCAGTTTTTATGACTGCAGCCTCTTTCAGCATTGTCATTCTTCATCATCTTCTAAAAGCCCCCTTGCAATACATGCTAATTTAAATGTATATGCACAACATTATCGACTGTGCGTAAAGACTGAAACGATTTTTGGTCCTTGACAACGGTTAGTAACAAACGTAGATAAAACTTTCACCACAATTAGGGCTAGCAAGTACATTCTCACCAATTGCATATCCCCTTCTCTTCTGATTTCCATTCTCTTCTGACTTGAGCAGACAATGTTGTGAATTCTCTGATAATGAATGGACATTCATCTTCACTGGCAGCACAATATGCAAAGAAGCCAGTAAGAGTTTACATTTGTTGACCAGCTCTAGATTGAATCATTTTTAATGACTCTTCTGGGTAAAAACACACGATGCATTCCAAGTAAATGAAGTGCCAATCGTACAACTATTTGCATCTCTGCATGCAAAGATGACCAAATATTCGCAAGCGCTTCTAGAGGTCCAATATACCTTGCCATCGAAGTATGGTTGAATCTCATTTATCATTCCTAACACCATCGTTGTACGATCATAACCCTTATAAATTTACTTATGTATATACTTGACACATCTCATTCCGGCACAAAACTCCACATTATATGACTGTTGAAAAGTTTTGAAAGATATGCATTGTATGGTACGACATCCCTGTTATCACTTCTTGCCCTCTACAGTATGTACTTGACCATTATTGCGACGACGATAGATAGTATCCATCTTGATCCATAGTTGTTGTTCTGTTAAAGTCTGAGGGTATCTCTTAGTGCATCTACCATTTTTCGATACATGTGTGCTTGCGGCATTTCGCAGGCACCACATGGTCCATTACATACAAATTTGATAGTTTAACAAAGCATTGGATCATTTTTGGTCTGGAAAAAAAATATCTGCACCCACCAATGTTCTTATTGAGCAATGTCCAATTTGTCTGACCCCCATTGAGAAATAAAAGTTGCATGATTGAAGGAGGATCGTTTTGTGAATTCAATTTGGTTAAAACTGTGTAACTTTATTTCAAAACACTTTATTATGTTTCTATCTCCTTCATCAAACATTTTTCTCTTCACTCAAAAACACGGGGCAATTAAATCAGGACGATCAATGTTTTGATAGGTAATAATGCTGAACAAAAGTAAATTCTTGGGCCAATTTTTGGGGATTTTGGCGGCAGGTTCATGTTAAGAAAAATATCTGGGGTGTGGGTTGTTCGTGTGATAGCCATTGATTTTGAAAGATTTTCAAAACTATGTCATGGACTACCAGTAAATAGATGGGCCAAACCAAACATTGACCAATTTGTGCCAGGTCGCACATAATCTTAGATCCATATGACAACTTGGTTAAGCTCAGCCCGAAGTTTCCCTTGAAGTCTGTAGTTGTCATGCATGTTTTACTCAATTGGCAGGCCAAGCATCTACGAAACTCTTGAAATGTTTCTCCACTCTCAAAATGTGATACTTCTGTGTCGTTCAAACATAAACAGTATAACATAAAATTTATTTGAGTAATCGATCAATTGAAGGCATCATACTGAACATTCCACAATTCAACTCAAGTTCCCGATCCAGCGTCACCATATGGACATTAATAGAAACATAATGTAATGGCAAGTCATTGGCGTACATTCTTAATCTTGCATCAACTCATTATTTCCTCTAAAATGTAAATAATATCTCTACATTCCATTTACCTCTGTTCCATCACCTGGGTATTACAATTGCCAATCTCATCTTAGTTGTAGGTTATACCGACGATTCGCATTGTTAACTGCTTATGCAAGATGAGCAGTAGATTGTTCCATGGTCGAGTCTAATTGATGTAAAATTGGCATGAGCCTGGCAATATTTATTCTACAAAGCATCTGACTTGCAACAAACTATCCTTGAATAGTTTATGAAACATCCCTTCTTCAAGTTGGATTTCTACGAATTACGAATTTCTAAAGCTGAATAAGTCATACGATTATACAGCTGAAGCATAACTCGCATCATGCCCTGGTTGTGGTTGCGCCAGTACTTGTTCGATATGTCGCAATTCCCTATGAATTTGAATGATTTGTAGGGCCCCTTCCACTGAGTACTCTAGGATCAATGTAGCCACAAGACTCGTAAAAGCATTGCTGCATTGACACTCGAAGTATAACTTCGAAAGGATTTTATTGCATCATATTCCATCATACAATGCCTGAATGGTGGATGGGGTGTAATAAGTAAAGGTAGCCTAATTCTTCTTCCAAACAGCAAGTTTCCGAATAAAGGACGAAACTTTATAGATGATTTTGTGTCAATTTGTCATCCATCCAAGGTAAGGCGAACAATAAGAACTAATAATCCATCTTGCCAAGATAATGGGGCAAGACTCTTTTGCCCAGCGCCAATTGATGATACTCGTAGATGTCTTTCTAATTCATTCAATCAGTACATAGATTCTTTGTTTGCAAAAATCAATTATAGAGTAGACCTACAAAATTTGGTATAAATAAAATCTGTAAACAAAACGTATGAGTAAGAAGTATGTATTGAATGTGAGAATCTGAAATGTGTGAAGAAATCGAGTTTAGAGGGAAGTAGACACAGTAGTTTACCAGATCTTTGTGAATTTGAAGATTGCTGGCATAGAAAACGAAGTCTGATGATAGGAACCATCGTTAGTTTTTTGTGCCAACTGAGAATCTTCATTATCTGTGTTCCCACTCCAAGTGCAGGTGTTGCCGATGAATTGGTGTAAAGAACGTTGTCCTATTTGAACACATTCTTCTAATCCCTTTTGCTCTCAGTTGCAAGCATTGAAATTCAATTTTTTTCACTTTTCGTGCCCGTTGGCCAATGCCAGCTTTTGATATTAATTATCATTTTGTGTCTAAAAAGAAAATATTTTATTCATTGAAGTAAAATATGTGAATATTTGTCAGTTTAAAATGAAGACTATTTCTTATTTCTTCCCTTCTCTTAATTTTTTTTTATACCTTTAATAGTGTTACTCTTATTTCTTCTCTAATTTCTCCCTTTCTAATTTCTTATTTCTTTCACTTCCCTTTCCCTTCTTTGTTTTCTATTTTATATATTAAAAGAATAAAACCTATCTTATTTAGTTTCTCTTTCTTTATATATTTTTTCTTTATTTCTTCGTCTCTTTTTTCTATTCATCTTTATATAGTAGCAACTTTATGAATGGATACATTATAACATCACATGTATCCATGCCCAAAAAAGAATAAAAATATAAATTTGAAAAAAGACCATTACAAATAATAACAAGTTACAGAAAACATATTACAATCATTCTAAACCAAAAACAACATAAAACAATTAAAATTCATTTTTACACACTCAATAATTTTAATATTCAAATTTTGATTAGTTTGCATTCATATTTTTAAAAAAGAAATAATTACCATTGACATGCATTGTTTCATTTCTCTTGCCGGAATGCAGCCATTTCTTTCTTTTCACTTTTAGACATTGGTTACCTTTCTTTATCTATTTGCCTAACCAAAATAGTAAATAAAAATATTGAAAAAGATTAAAAAAAAAAATTCTTATATAAATTCCTATATAAATAAAATACATTTACAATTTGGTTGGACTTGGATTTTGTACTTTACCGCACGAAATACGGGAATTTTAAAAAACATTTAAGGGTTCGTTGCTTCATCACGAAAATTGGACCACACCAAACCATTTTTTCTTACCATAGGAAGTTGTTAGGAAAAGAATTTCTTCTTCCCCTTTTTTTTCCTTGTTTAT
>NW_021032412.1:0-18360 GCF_004153795.1 Camellia sinensis | reverse complement strand
ACACTTCCATGCGTCCGAGGAGCCAACCGCTGAAGGGCAGATACCCTGCGAGGGTTGCGCGCCCTAGTATCCTCCTTCCATCGTGCCTTTTCTTCCAACATGTTCTGCAAATCAGACGATCTTGGCAACTTCGTCTGCCTGGATGATGTCTGGTGCGAGCGTAATGGTCGATAGGTACTTCCCTCCGTGTAAGACCTCAATGATCTCGTTCTCTCAGACTTGGAGAAACGAGTTCTGGAGGTTCTGGATTGAGTATCGCCTGTCCTGAGGCTTCTACTCTCTGCTTGTGATGGTGTGGAATGCCTTCCACGGTCTTCTGAGTGGCGAGAGGGCGTCTTGCTTTTGCGCCCCTCTCCTGTCGCCACCTCTTTTCCCTTCATCTGGCGCTTTAAGGCCTCCATGTCCGCCGTCATCTTCCTTATTAATTCATTTTGCTCTTTCACGCAGTCCTCCAGAACTTGAGGATCAATCCTCCTCCTTTGTCTGTCAGGACTTCGTGAGGGAGAGTGACGGGGGCTGTTAGTTCGCCTCCTCCCCCTTGTATCCCTCCTGGGATTTTGTCGTTGTGGCTCTAAGTCCGCCATGGGAGGGATAGAAGGTAGGCCTTCGCGTCTTGCACCCCCCTCCGGTGTTTGTCTGTCGATGGCGGACTGGGGCAAATCTTCGTTGTGCGCCATTACTTCTAAAAAGGAGAAGCTTGATCAAGAGGTTTTGTTCTTGTCTGAATTCCCACAGACGGCGCCAATTGTACAGGAAAGAAATAAACCTTCTCGTATAATCCTATTGATCAAATCTGCGCTCCTCCAAACGTCATCACTTTACTCCCTGAAAACACAAACGTGAGCTAGCCGGCAGGTGTGTGCCGGAAACCCCTCCGATGCCTAAGTCAGAAAATTAGACAAAGACAAAAGCTCTGTGTATTCAGAAATCAAAGTTGTGTGTTACCTCTCCAAAGGTGATGTTTGTGAGCTTTAATAGGTTTCGTGTGGCATAATCCAAGTAGGACTTTTACTTCTCCATGCAGAGTCCTCCTAGGATTCATTCTCCTGAAGGATAATGCTTATCCTTCAACACCCCCCTCACTACTTAAACCAAGTGAGATGGTTTTACCATGGCCGGACTACCATACAACCGAAATAACATTGCCATGCTAGACTAACTGGAGTGACCGATCTAACTGTTAGTTCGGCTTATTCCTTGCTTTTTCCCTACCTCGGCTTCACATGCCAAGACCGAGCTATCCATAGAAGAGCTTAAGCCGAACTAACCCAAAACCAAGTCCTGAAGAGGGCTTAGTATACTTCCTCACTTCTACCTCGGCTTTGCATGCCAAGACCGAGCTATTCGTAGAAGAGTTGGATCGAGCTAACCAAGAACAAAAGTTCCGAAGAAGGCTCCGTATATCTCGGCTAAAGATTACGACCGGGCCAACCAATTTGATCGCGGCGACCGAGATAACAACAAGGCCTTCTTGGACCGAGCTAATGAAAAAAGCCATTTTACTCTGCCTTTCTTACTACGGCCCAAAGCGGCCCATTACCCAATCTCGGCCCAATTTATTCATATAAATTACCCTCTCAATTAATAACATAATGCAGAAAATAAATAACATACCCGGATCAATTATGCGAAACCTTCAAGTGATCCAAAATTGATTGAATATAAACCTAATATTAATATTAGTGGAAAAAGAGTTTCTCTCTCTTGACTTTCTTTAGAATACATTAAATTCAGAATTAATTGATGGGTAGTCTGAATGCCCTTTTATAGGTAGAGAGAGAACCAGTTTCTTTATTCAACCATGATTCCACTTTTCTATCAAAATAGAATATTGGAAAACACTCTTCTTTATTTACCAATTAATTGTAGCAACAAGAGGAGGGCATCAACAGAAACAAGGTTTGGGTTTGTTCGCTTTGATTGCCCAGTAGCAGCTCAAATTACTGAACAAAAAGCAAATGGACTTTGGATAGACAACAAAACATTGGTTGTTAAAAGTGCAGAATATGAAAAGGAGCAAGGTGAAATCAAATGGAGACAGCCAACACACAGGGGAAAGTTTGATATGCGAAAAGTTTCGGGGCAGTAGAGAAAAATGCAAGGATTCCTAGTATGGATAAAAGATTTTTTGCTGAGGTTTTAAAGGGGGTTGTGAAATGAGGAACAACAATGACTACCATTGAAGTAGAAGAGATTGGGAATTGGTGGTTATATGAGAGTAAGATCATGAGACTTAAACCACAGTACTCTGCAATGGAGCTGAAAGAGGAACTCAAAAACAGAGGTATAAGTGATGTGTTAGTAAGAAGGGGAGGTGGAAGGGATGTGGTAATAACATTCAAATCAATGGAGAAGCTAAGAAACAAAGAGAGTGTACTATATGCAGGTTTCCACAAGTGGTGTGAATATATCACAGGAGGGCCACCAGGTCTTCATCTTGATCAAGAAAGATTGGTATGGTTGAGCTGTTAAGGTATTCCCTTGAATTGTGGAATTCTGACACTTTCAGAAAAATTAGAAGATTATGGGGTGAGGTGGTTAATTTTGATGAGGATATTTGTGAACCTTCATCTTTCAGATGTGAAAGGATTAAAATAGCTACAAGTGTTATGGAGTCGATTACTTCAAGTTTAAATTTGGTATGCAAAGGAAGAATATACCCAATAAGGGTATGTGAAGAACAAATAATGAAGGAGGTGAAGCCCAGCTGCAAATGTAACACGTATGAAGGTGTTGTGGATTATGTTAGTTCAAATGTTCATGGTGAGACACAGCTAGTAAAGGAAGGCAGAAAGGAAAAAGATGATGATATCATGGCTAATGAAGAAATTGAGAAAGATGAGGTGACAAAAAGGGATATAACAGCTCGAAGGCAGGATAGAGGTGAGCTGAAGGTGAATGGCAGGTGGCAGGTAGTATCCGTAGTTATAGAGTCTGAAGATTGCCTGGGGAAATCAAATGTAGTAGGCCCATGTATAGAGGAATCATTGTTGAGAGAGGAGAGTAAGCAGCTATAGAGGTATAATCATGATGTTCAGAAAGTAGATGGACAGATTGTCACACATGGCTTTATTTCAAGTCTCAATGGGACTCAATGGAAGAGGCCAGGCATTTGTTTGGAGGTCAATTTGGGCCATGACCTTTCCACAAGCCAACTCAATGGGTCAGGGTTTTGTAGGTCAGATCTGAAGAGTGCAAGTCAGGCCAATGAAGGTAGACGGTATGGGCCTATTATGGTGGGCTCTAAGTCCTATGTGAGCAACATTAGAAGCTCTTTTTGTAGTGACTCTATTAATAATCAATTTAAGAATGGAAAAAGGAGAGGGAAAAACAGTATTGGCCCAAGAAACCAGACAATAAGGGGAGGCTTCTCTAGATTTGTTAGAAGGATAGGGCAGAGAGGAACTGGGCCAAGCAAAGGTATCCAAAAAAATGTAGTGGTCAGAGCTGTGGCAAAAGTGCTGTCAAGGTCATTCTCAAAAAAGTCACAATACATCTGTGATGATGGGCGATTGAAGGAGGCACAAGAAACTCTACAACTAGGTAAAAGGTTAGGGATAGTAACCAAGGGCCAAGATGATGTAATCATATAAAAATTAATCCTGTTTGAGGAAGATGATAAGGAGAGATTGGGAGAGGGGAATGACAGGTGCCTATGATCAACTCTTATGTGGGTGGTTTACAGTGGTTAATATATGTTGTTATGAAGATGTTAAGCTGGAATATTAGAGGGGTTGGAAGACCTGAGAAAAAAAGATAGATCAAGAAACTTTTAACTGCTAGAATAATTGATATGGTTCTACTTCAAGAGACCAAATTATCAAGCATATCAGAGGTGGAGATCAAAAGATTATGGCCTAGAGATAGATTTGAATACATGTCTGTAGAGGCTGAAGGAAAAGTTGGAGGGTTGTTATGCATTTGGGATCCTGGAGTTTTTAAGCTATAAGATTGTTGTAGCAACAGAAACTTTATACTACTATCAGGTACTTTTCATAAATCGTTTGAGTGTGTGATTCTAAATTTATATGCTCCAAATGATGTGGTGAAGAGAGGCAACTTATGAGAGATCCTATTAGACCTTAAAAGCAGTTTTTCAAAGCCTTAGTGTGTAGGTGGTGATTTTAATGAAATTAGAAATTTTGATGATAGAGTGGGCTGTTCAAAAAGGGATAGGGGTATGAAAGACTTCAATGATTTCATAAATAGGTATGAGTTGACTGATATACAAATGATGGGTAGGAAATTCACTTGGTGCAATGCAATTGATGGAAACAAATGGAGTAAAATTGATTGATTCCTGCTTAGTCTTGAGGGGTTAGAAAGATTCAAGCTCAAACTTTGGGGACTACCTAGACTCGTTTCTGATCATTGCCCTCTAGTACTTTTGGAGGACGATAGGGACTGGGGACCCAAACCCTTTAAGTTCACAAATGCGTGGCTACTACATCTTAATTTTGCATCCTTTCTGGTGAAAGTTTGGCACGAGACACAAATAAATGGCAGAGCAGGCTTCATATTGCATAGGAAATTACATGCATTGAAGTTAGCATTAAAGAATTGGAGCAAAGAGGTGTTTGGTAATGTCTCAAAAAAAATTAAAGAAGCTGAGAGTCAGCTACATTTTTTGGATCTATTGGCTGAAGATAGACCCTTGTTAGAAGTAGAGTTGAAGTTAAAAAGAGAGGTAAGAAGTGAAATGTGGAGGCTCAGCAGAATGTTGGAATGAGAATGGCTGCAAAAGTCAAGATTGAAGTGGACTTTAAAAGGGGACAGAAACACAAGGTTTCTTCATGTGATGGCCAGCAGTAAGCAGAACAGGAATGCATTAAATTCTATTTTAGTTTAAGAGAGGGTGGTTGAGGATCCTAAGCAAGTGAAGCAAGAGGTATGGGCTCATTTTAATAGGCACTTTTTAGAAGAATGGAGGACTAGACTTGTTTTAATTGGTGACTTTAAGAGTGTTAGTTGTAGTGCTAGTTTCCAGCAGTTGGAAGTAGAATTCTCGGAGGAAGAGATATGGGTAGTAGTAAAAGAATGCAATGGGCACAAAGCGCCATGCCCAGATGGCTTTAACTTCATGTGTTTTCAAAAGAACTAGAAGGCGTTTAAAGAAGAGGTGATGCTTTTCATGAAGGAGTTTTACAGTGTGGGTAGATTGGCTTATGGGATTGTAGACACCCCATTTTTTATTGTCCTCAAGACTTGGATGTTCTTGCAGGTATATCTAGTGATGAGTTTGATTGCTCATCGAGTGCTCGAAGTTCGCGGCGGAACGCCACAGGTTTGAGTTTTTCAAATCCTGCATCAATTTTGTCTCATTTTTTGACCATGTTTAGGTCTTTTCAACATGATGTTGTTGATGGCCTGCCGGCCATATTTGGGCACTTCCAGCCATGGATCTTGGCCTGCCGGCCATTGATGTGCCCTGCCGGCCATCAATGAGCCCCTACCGGCCATCCACCAGTGTATCAATAGATATTTTCTGATATTTTGTGCCAGCTGTTTGCACAGATTGAGCCATCTTCTTGCACGTGTATGGCTGGATCTCTTTGAGGGGATTTTGCATTCTCTATATATAGAGGCCCTCTCTTGCATTTAGGGGGGTTGGAAATTTTGAAGACAAAAAAATCTCTCTCTCTCTAGAATTCTCTCTCTGTAAATATTTTGTGCCTTATAGCCTAAATTCTCTACACTCTTGCATATAAGCCCTTGATCAAACTTGATCACCATTGAGTTGAGGTTTCTTGAGGTCCTATTTGAGCTCTAGAAAAGGATATTGGCTTGGTTTGGCTTGATTTTGGTGCCTAAATTGCATCTTGTCTTCAAGAGGTAGAATACTTGTGTTTTAAGCCTAATTTAAATACTTGTTTTGCCATCTTTACATACTGTTTTGAGGCTGGTTTTACCCTCTGAAAATCTCTATTTTTATGGTCTAAAATGGTGGTTTGAGGTTTGATTAGAGTTAGGGGTAGTCCACCATTCTTGTTGCTTGATTATTAAGTTGTTGTGCCATCTTTCAAAGCTTTCTAAAACAAATTTTCTGGCCTTTTTAACCACTGAATCTCAGAGGATTTTTAGTGGTAAAAACCATGTTTTGAGGTCCAAAATGGGAGGGGTAGCCTCCCCTCTTTGTGTCTTGTTTGCAAGTCTAGATAGCCTGACATGTAAGCATGATTTTCTAGCATTTTGTACCTTAATCTCAACATGTTTTTGCTATTATTTTGGCATGTTTAAGCTCTGTTTTGAGCCAGTTTGGTCCCTTGAGGCTTGCTTTGTATGCTTGTAGTGCAATTGTGCTTAATAGTTTAGCATGTGCTATGTGTTGGTCTTTTATTCTAGCTATTTTTAGCTTACATCAAGCATGTTTCAGGACTCCTCTTAGGCTGTTTTAGGACTATTTTGAAGTGTTTGTACCTTGTGAGCTTTGTATTGCATGCCTATGGTGTAGTGATCTTACTAGTTTGGTGATTTTGGCTTTTAAACATGATTTGCATGAGTTGCTTACATGTTGTAGTATCATTTTGCATGCAATTTCAATACGTATAATATCTGCAACCTCCCTCATTTCATCACTTTTTCATTTGCTTTGAGGGTTGGTTAATCTTCGAGTTGTGTTTAAGCTTGAGATTGAGATTTGCGCTTAATGGTTTTAATCATCTTTTGAGGGTTTTTACTAACCAAAGGCATGATCTCTCTCTTGCCTTAAGTCATCCCTTGGTTGACACCTCTCGCATTAGAGGACTCTCACTTTTGGACTAACTGGTTAAAGAATGGATCGGTAACTAAAATGAGTAAACAAAAGTGACAAGTAAAACTTGAGCAAGATAAGCATGTTGTGTTGCATTGCATGTGTTCAATCGGACGTTATATTGAACACAAGGAAGATTGGAGCATTTCATACTCAAAGTGATGAAATGAGCCAATCTCCTTGGTCTTCATCAGCTTTGATCATGCATGATAGGGTGGTGGTCATTTGAGTCATATTTTGTGCATTTATTGAAATTGTATAACTTGGATCTTTGGCCATCATGCAATGAAATTGCTTGATTGGTGGTTTTGGATCCAAGAGTGCCATTTCCTTGAGGTTTTGAGATGATAAAGAGAGGCACAGTACAAATAAACCCTTAGAAAACCCTTCATTTTCCTCTGTTTGTGCTTTGTTGTAGTGTGGTGACTCAGAGCACCAGTGGCCGGCAATGGCTCATTGGCGGCCGGCAGTGGCTCACTCTTGGCCGGCAAGGCACATTTTTGGCCTGCAGGGGACCGGCAGTAACCTACCATGGCCAGCAGGCCACTGGTGTAATCTTCAGCATTGATTTGGTAAGGTGGAGCAAAAATGTTTTGAAGTGTACTCAACCCTGCAAACAAAGCCTCTTAAGAGCAAAACCGGAGGGCTTTTCGGGGCAAAAACCGAGTGCTTGCATCCTCCACTTCCCGAAACAGAGCTGTGCCAATGTAGTTTAGATATTTCGCATGATTAGTTTATGTACATTGGCTTTATAATTTAATTAATTAGTTTGCTAATTAGTTAAGTGTTGTAATAATTAAGTAGCTTAGCTTAGTTATTTCTTTATTTTGTTTTGTAATAATTAGTCTAATTAGTTTAATTAGATTAGTTACCCTAGCTTAGCTTAGATTAGCTTAGCTATTATTCATTCGAACCCTCCTTCGCGAGGGCACAATGTTGTAATAAGTGTGCGTGCGCGTGTGCATGTCTTCCAACCCCGCGTCTTTCTCCTTTTTATTTAATCGCTTTTGATGGTTAGATTAGGGACATATTTCAATTAGCATACCTTATGCTCTCATGCTTACATCCATTTATTTGTATTGCATGCACCGAGGCTTGGCGCATCATTCAAACTGCATTGCAATTTCAATATCTTCTTTGATTACGTGTTTAATTGCATGTTGTTCAAGTTGATTCATATGCCATATTAGTAGCCGAGCCTATTAATTGCATTATTGCATGTGTTGCATTAGGCGTCTTGTATAGTTAGGATCGTGCATTTTTCTAACTAGCTTTTGTTTTGGCTCAGAGTACTCGGTAAGTTTTGTGCTTTAGCATACTTGCATGAGTGTGATTGCCATATTGCCATGTTTCGCATGCTTGCCATGAGGCTATGTGCTTAAATGCTAAACTGTTTAAATGCCTGTGGATGAAGGCTTTGTTGTTTGAATTGGAACAGTTCAACAAATGTATGTTTTGAGCCCACTTTGTGAAGTGACAAATCATGTTTTAAGTCCACTTGAGGTGGCAAATCTGTGTTTTAAGCCCATTTGAGGGTAGCAAATTCAAACCATTTTCGAAAACAAATATGAGTTGAATTGTTCCAAGTCTTATGGCTACTCTATACTTGCTTGTGTGCGTCATATAGTAAAACTAGTTTAACAAACCGGAATAAGAACACATAATGTTTATAAAAGAACATATCATAATTAATAGATGCCGATCTTTGATCGGGCGAGCGGGGGTGTTCATTTCAAGACCTTGCCCTCTCGTACCCAAGTTCCAGAGCCGAGGCAACTTTGGTGATGACGGACACATGGCGATGACGGACACGTGGCCTTTGGCACGAGTCAGAGTTTTCTATATTTTCTAAAAAAAAAAATATTTAGGTGGTGACTTTGTAATCTGGCAAAGCAATCCAGTTTTGGCATTATTTGATTCAAAAATTAATTTTCCAAAAAGATTTTCCGGATTGGACTCTTTGGTGTTTATCAGTTTCACATTGCACTTTGTGAGATTAGATTCAGAACCGCAAGAGTCCAAACTGTAAGGCCTTTTTTTCAAACCCTTTCCGAAATGCAGGGACGCGGGAGAAAGGCGAGTCCATAAGGATGAATAGCTCTTTCTTCACTTTAATTCTTAAGAAGGTTAATGCTCTCAATCTAAATGATTATAGGCCAATAAGTTTGATTGGGTCAATGTACAAGCTGTTGTCTAAGGTTCTTGCAAGTAGACTAAAACCAGTTTTGCCAGAAGTAATTAATGAAACTCAATCAGCTTTTTGAGTGGAAGGAATATCTTGGATGGGGTTTTGATTGCGAATGAAATTATGGATGGGTGGAAGAAAGCCAAGAAGAAGGGACTGTTGTTTAAACTTGATTTTGAGAAAGCTTGTGACTTTATCAATTGGGGTTTTTTGTTTTCCATATTAGCAAATTTTGGTTTTGGTTCTAAATGGATATCTTGGATGAAAGAGTGTATCTCAACTGTTAGAATTTCAATACTTGTGAATGGGTCACCAACTAAAGAGTTTAGTCCTCAAAAAGGCCTTAGACAGGGTGATCCATTATCGTCTTTTCTGTTTAATTTGGTAGTTAAAGGCCTTAATATTCTACTGCTCAGAGTTAGGGAGTTGGGTTTGATTAAAGGGATTCATATTGGTGTCAATGGAGTGGTTGTTTCACATCTACAATTTGCTGATGATTCATTTTTCTGTGAAGCTGATGTGCAGGAGGTGATGAATTTGAAAAGAATCTTAAGATGTTTTGAAATGGTCTCAGGGCTTTAGATTAACTTCCATAAGTGTGTGGTTTGTAAGGTAAGAATTTCTGATAGTTGTCTCAAGAATTTTGCTAGTTTGCTTAATTGTAAAACCCAGAGTTTGCCACTAAAATTCCTTGGCTTACCTTTGGGTGCTTCTCCAAGAAGAAAAAAGGTATGGAAACCTGTCATTGACAAAATCAAAAGCAGACTTGCTGGGTGGAAAAGGAGGCTTCTGTCCTTTGCTGGAAGACTGACACTAATTAAGTCAGTGCTGTCCAGTTTGCCTGTGTATTATCTATCACTTTTCAAGATGCCAGAAGGTGTTGCAAAGGAAATAGATCGATTACAAGCTGTGTTCTTGTGGGAGGGGACAGAATTGAAAAGAAAGATTTATCTAGTGCAATGGAAAGAGGTGACCAAAAACATTAGTCAAGGTGGGTTGGGAATTAGGAGAATCAGAGAGGATAATGCTTGCCTCTTAATGAAGTGGTGGTGAAGATTTGCCAATGAAGAGGAGGCACTATGGAAAAAAGTGGTTTGCAATAAATATAAAATTCAAGTAGGAGCTTGGCTTCCAAATCAACAGTTAGCATAAGGTGGTCTAAGATATGGGGTGATATACTAGCTGTGGAAGAGCAAAGAAACACCATCCTATAATTTTTTCTTGATAATCTTCATATTAAAGTGGGTAATGGGTGTAGAGTCAAATTTTGGCAGGACAAATGGTGTGGTGACTGTTGTTTAAAAGAGGGTTTTCCTAGACTTTATTCCTTATCCACTGTTAAGAATGGTTCCCTCAAGTTCTTTGTTGATAACAAAGGAACATCTGAGATGTGGGATCTCAGTTTAAGGAGGCCTTTGCTACAGTGGGAGGGTGAAGAGTCATTCAAACTCACTGACCTGTTAAGAGCAGCACCTGTACTTTTTTTAGGTGAAAAAGATAAAGCAAGGTGGCTCCCATGGAACTGCCTCTTGAAAGCTGAAAGGAGGATATGGAAAGCTATCCCTTTGGTTGCTCTCTGGTCCATTTGGAAACATTGGAATGATTGCTTGTTCAATAATGTTCAGCCAGATATGGAGGAGTTGCAGGAGTCAATTATTATTAGATTAACTATTTGGTTGAAAGCATCTTCTAAGGATTGACAATTTACTATTAATGACTTTATCTACAACATCTGGCAGATTAGAGCTTGTTTAGGTGGCAGGGTTCGTTGCAATTTATATTGGCATCTATGTCTCCTGGTGTGCAGCAACAGGTGTTTACGGTCTTGCTCTGCATCTGTTCTGTTTGCAGATTAGAGTTTGTTTACAGTTCTGTGCATCTGTGGGATTGCAGCTCTGTGGGTTTGGTATTTGTTCTGTCTGTAGCTCTGTGCTCTTGTTTTGTTGTTTTGTTATGCAGTGATGTAGGCATCTGGGCTTTTTGCAAATTTTGGCATGAGGATTTGGTCATGCGGAACTGTTGTTTTGGGCTAATCTTGGTGAAGTTTTGTATCAGAAATGAGGGTTCAATGATTCCACCACTTGCCTATATGAGTTTTAATGGTTCATTAGTCTATATTTGGTGTAAATCCCTTCTGGGCCCTGAAACAGATGTTATGCTCTGGATTGTTATATTTTGCTGTTTATGGATTAAGGCTGCTGCTGGAGTAAGGTCTTATGCTGTATGGTCTGATGCCTAAGTGCAGGATTTCCTTCTACTGTTGTTTGGTTTTCTGTGCTGTTTTGCTGGGTGGAGTTTTGGGTGAAGTTTGTTGTTCTGCTGTGCTATTCTGTGATGTGCTGTGCTGTTCTGTACCAGTTTGTGCTGTTATGTGCTGTGTTGCTATGTTGTGTTGTTGTCTTCAAGTTGGTGCCTGTTAGTCTTTGCTGCTGATCTCTGGTTTTTTGTGTTTTTTTTCTTCTTAGTCTGCTGTTATGGCAGCATCTTTTGTTCTCTGGTTTGTTGGTTCCTCACCAACTAGCACTTGGAGCTTGTGATAGCTCCAAGCTCCTCTTTATTGATGTAATTTATCATACCTTGTATGATTTCATCAATAAAGATTTTTCTTTCCGAAAAAAAAAAAAAAATGACTAATTAATAATTTAGTCTTACATTCTCCCACTTGGCCTATATGAGAACTTACGTCAAGATTTAACAAGGTTAACATTAGGCGCGCAATAAACCATATTCAATATTACCTTTAATTTGGTCATCATCATAATGCTATAATTAAATAATTCACTAATATAAGTCATGGCGATTCTACACCAATAATGCGATATAGTCCCTTCCATGTATTACAACACTAGCAACTGGTTTAACATAGCCTTTTAAGTGAAAAGTATAAAGAGGTCCAACGATAATGTCTTTTATGAAAGACTATTTCTGTTGTCATTCATTCATTCTCATATATGTATGTACTCATTTCATAACAAGAAATTTATCAGAAACACAATTAATGAGATCTCAATGTGTCAAATAACACAATCAACATAAACAACTGTTATGGATTACATTCAAGACCTAATTGGCAAGTTTCTTAATTGTCTTTAAGAGTAATTCCTTCATCAATAGATCTACACTTAAAAGTAATATACTTATGTGACACTTTTTATTTCTGAAATTCTTCTTTAACAACAAAGTATTTCAATTATATGTGTTTAGCATCATTAGAATACTTTTCATTCTAAGAAAATAAAACAATTGCGAAATTATCACAATAAATTCTTAACTACTTGGCAACAAAAGTCGACAATCCCAAATTCTGAGATAAAGTTTCACAATAACAATTCATGAATTGCGGTCTCAAAGCACACCACAAATTCAACTTTCATAGAGGATACTTATAATAGTTCGTTTTACACTTTTCTTAATATTGCTCGTTCACATAATAGAAACAAAGAACCAAAAGTGAATTTTCTACTATCAATATATTATCTAAACTCTGAATTTAAGTAGCCAATCAATTCAAGATCATCAGACTTCATAAATGTGAGCAAGTAATCTTTTATTCCTTATGATTACCTTATCACTTCCTTATTTAAGCATTAAGTTTCTTACAATAAATGTATAAAGAATCGTTTCCATTCCAATTGATTTTATAAAAATTTTGCATAAGATTGAACGTATTTCCTTTCTAAACAGGATAACTTTATGTGAATATTTATTCATTCTGAATCTCTATAGAACTTTTAATATATACATTATGAGACAATCTTAACAATTCATGTGATTCATTCAGAAATATTTCAATTTCTATCACATAGATTGTCTTACTAATATATTTCATTTCAAAATTCTTAAAGATAAATTTCTTAACCCGTGCAATAAATCACGTACATTATTGACAAGTAAAATATCATCAATATACAAAATCGTAAATATAAACTTGCTCCTACTGATCTTTGGATATGTACACTAATCAAAAATGTTTTCTTTAAATCCAAAGGAAAAATAGTATCATAAAACTTAAAATACAATTTTTAGAAAGCTTGTTTAAGTCCATTAATTGATTTCTTAAGTTTGCAAGTCACATTTTCATTTTCCTCAATAGAGAAACCTTTGAGTTGATCTACACAAAATTCTTCATTTAGAAAATTAATTTTCACATACACTTAATGCAACTCAATATTATAATGAGTTACTAATGCTATAATAATTCTAAATTAGCCCTTTAAAATACAAGTGAAAAAAGAATATCTCATTGTAACCAATGTCTACTTTATGAGTAAAATCTTTGGTCACATATCTAGCATTATATCATTTTATATTGCCCTTAGAACAATAATATTTTTGTATCCTTAAGCAATTTAATGAAATCCCAAATTTCATTCTGGTCCATTGATTTCAACTCATCATTCATGACATCAATTCCTTTAGTAGAGTCAATACTTTCTATGGCTTGTGACAATAAAATCGAGTCTTTACTTATCCCAATATTATAATAAGTTTGTTATAGATATACCACATAATCATTCGAAATGATAAATCTCTTTACCTTATGAGATCTTCTTAATATTATTTCTTGTGGTTCTTCTACAACTTTTCATTGGTGATAATTACATTATGGAGTAATTGATTATTCATTTGTTATTCCAAGACATTAAGTTGTTTAACAATTATAGGAACGACAATTTCCTTCAAAATTATGGGTAATAATACTTGTATCCAAACTTATTGAATAATCACATTTCATGATTTATCACTCTCACTGATTTCACCATTCTTATTAAAGTTGATATTATCTGTTTCTGCAATTCTTGTACTATGACCAAGATAATAAAACTAATACCCTTTGAATTTTCAAGATAATCAACAAAATAACCACTGATTATTCTGAAATCCAATTTCTTTTCTTGTGGATCAATAATTCTAATTTTCGTAGACAATTCCAAACATGCAGGTGTCTTAAGTTCAGTTTCCTTCATATTCACAGTTCAGAATGAATGTTTGGAACTGCCTTACTAGGAACCCGATTTTATATGAAAACAATAGATAAACGACATACATCTACAATGTTATGGGTATTTAAAAATTATTTAACATTCTTTTAGTCATATTCATTAGAGTACAATAATATTTCTCAGCTACCTCATTCTGCTGAGGCATTTACAAATATTATGTCTTTCACAGAGTTTAGCAAATAGATTTGTGCTTTACACTATCTTTATGATTTTCACATTTTTGCTTAATTGGCTTTCTTCCTTGATAATGTATACCTCAATGATATCCATTTACTAGAGATCTTTTATGCAATAAATAAACAAAATCATGAAGTGAAAATTCATCTATAAAAATGATAAAAATAACTTTATTTACCAAACATGAAGTGTTAAAAAAGGTACATTAATGTCTATTTGGGTAATATGAAGAAGCCATGTATATCTTGTGGCACTTTACTTAATGTGATTTTTTTTTTAACAGCAAAAAACAACCCTTTATTAATGACAATTGCCATCCATACAAATGAATTACATCAAATAAAGGAAGAGGAAGTGCAAAAGCATCAAAGCATAACCGCACAACCTCAACTAGGTTGGCACCGCAAGGAATGCCCAATCATTTGCCAGCACACCTCAAGAATGAAGGGAAAACAACCACAAGACACACTGAAAAAACACCAAAACAGTCCACTGAAAAACATCCCTCTGCATCTGTCCAGCAGCACACCAAAAGAGACAAATACTTGCTTCAGGCAAAACAAACCAGCAGACCACTACCACTACCTAAGCAACGTAACAGACAACAAGAAACACCATCATAGCAGCTGCCCTGCACATCCAACAGATTCCAGTGCATACAGATCCCATTCCTAATGCAAAATGAACCTGCTGGTTTAATGAGCACTCTCACATATATACTTCATTTACAGTTTGATAAACCCTAGTCCTTAAGCCCAATTTTCCCACCCAGCAGCTAGGCAACCTCCAAAAAATCCCAGCAGACCTCACACCAATGCAAACCACACTCCAGAGACATCAAGGCCAAAACACAACATTATACAGCAGAACACCAAGGTCAGCATTATTAGAGTTATGAATGATTGCCTCTTATTGAAATGGTGGTGGAGGTTTGGGGCTGAACCTAATGCTCTGTGAAAATAGGTGATATATAACAAATACAATCAGGTGGGTGTTGGGTGGTGTCCAGAACCTGTTGATAACACTAGGAACTCATGTATCTGGACTAACATTTTGGGTGTTGCTAGAACTAGACCTGATTTGGTGGAATTCTTTAAAGAAAACTCGGCTCCAGCGATTGGTGATGGGAAAAACACTATGTTCTGGAGAGGTACATGGTATAATAATGTGTGCTTGATGGAAGTTTTCCCTAGGCACTATTCCTTGTATTTGGATAAGTTTCAATCTGTCAATGTGATTGAATTGCTTTTCCTTAATGCAACACATACTCTCACTAAAAGCAATAAAATTTAAGTTCAAAACAAGACCATCTTTATTAGTTTTTATAATATTTTTTCAAAAAAAAACAATACAATCTTTTATGCCACAAGTTTGAGGAGTTTTCATTTATCAAGCTATATTTAGGACCAACATAATGATGCAAGATAGATTAATTTTTGATAAATTATTAAATTTTAATTTATACAAACCATCATAAATAATACCAAAATTAACAGAAAAGGTATTATCAATAAATTAAACTTTTATTCTAAATTTTTGAAAATAACCATCAAGGTTAATTAAGTTTGGACAAATCAATAAATAATTTTCAAAAATTAGAATTTTTGAAAATGAGTCTAAAAAATGATCAATATCCAAACATAAACAATAAGTCCCAATAATTTCAATTAGAGATTCTAACATAATCGATTTGAAAATAATCTTGCATTGAATTAAACAACATGAATCGACATTTTCTTTCTTATGAGACTGAAAATCTTAAACAGACTCATTTCTTTAGGCGGCTATTTCTTTATGTGATTTTACAAGCATTCTCCCTTTCTTTTCGACTCCTTAAATTACAATATCAATAAATGATATCTCAATTACTTAAGTTATGTCTCTTCTTAAATAAGCATACTAGTCAATTTATTAACTTTCTACTTACTATTCATAGAATTATAGTTAATATAAATGACTCATACTGAATAGATAAATAATTCAAAATAAATTACACGGAAATAAACTGATTCACATAGTCTTAAATTCTTTAATTGAGCAGTCAAGTTAGATAATTCAATGACATGCTCATACATTTTATGCATACCATCAAATTTTATGATGGTAAATGTAACCATAAGTGTCTCAGCAAAACACTTATTAGTAGTTCAGAAACGTTCTTTTACATTATTTAGCATTATCAATTTAAGGAAGTTAAAACTTAATATTTGTTATAATCATTCGCATAAAAACATAAACTTTATTTGTTCGATCATTTTATACTTTATGCAAAGTCATTTCTTTCTTGTATACTGCTTGAATCATAATAGTAGTAAATTTCTCAAATAGTAACACTAAGTCAAAATTCAAGACATCGAGATAAAACTGAACTTATTTTATTCTTTTTGAGAACTCTTTTTCATTTAAAATCGAAACAAAGAAAGTATACAAATATAGCGAAATAAAACTTAAATCAATAATTCATGCTCACTACATTAATGCTAAGAGTAATCAATAATTGACAATTAGTAAAGATAAACATATGTTTAAACAATCACAAATAGTATCACCATGATCTACCTTTGGGATAATCTAATAGCATACTATTTAACAATTATGGTGATTGCCTTTCACCAATAGGATTAGTTGATAAAATATTCATAATTAAGTAGGTCTGTTACCTTTGGGTATTCATTCTAATATTAATTATGAATATCCATCAACTATCCTATTTCAATTCAACTATTACTTAGAAGTGGTGCACCTTTGGGCCAACCTAATATCTTTGTAATTAAAAAATTGCGATTTGCAAAGTCACTATTTTTTTAATAATTGGGAAGGGTATTAAATTTCAATTATTTGATTTGATATCAATGTGTCATTCCGATTAGGTCACTTTGGTAACTATCAATCGTATCATAATTTAAATTTCAAATCACAATAAAAAATTTACATGGACATTATTGAATAAATAATAATTTATTCACAATTATTCATTATCATAATCATATTGCATAAGGTCAATCATAAAAATAAAATCAGTAGCAGCCCACATTCATTTAATGCCCAAAAATATTTGTATCAAGATAACATTAATTGATTTTTTGGATAAAATCACTCACATAGAAAGAATGTCAATTACGAAACCAACGTAAAAACATTATGATGGTCTCCATAATCTTGCCAAAGATCGAAAAAGAACGTCCGAATGGCTACGGACAGAACTATTATATTGCGTCAAATAACATACTAAAATTTTATTTTTAGTTAAATCACTATAACAATATAAACGGTTTAAATATGGATCAAATTTTGATAATACATTATTGAATCTGTACGTAATTGAAAATAATTTTGCATATGAACAATCAAGCATTCAGAGCATAAGAATATAAAATTGATATGTATACTAGATAGTTTTATGTTATAGGAAAATCATAATAATCCATAAACACTTACTCTGATATCATATGTAAATAATTTTATGGTGTTATACATATAACAACCTTCATAATCTAAAATTATGAACTGTCATGATTTTCACAAATAATAACATAATGCGGAAAATAAATAATATATCCGGATCAATTATGCGAAACCTTCAAGTGATTCAAAATTGATTGAATATAAACCTAATATTAATATTAGTGGAAAAGGGTTTCTCTCTCTTAACCTTCTTTAGAATACATTGAATTCAGAATTGATTGATGGTAGTCTGAATGTCCTTTTATATGTAGAGAGAGAACCAGTTTCTTTATTCAACCATGATTCCACTTTCTCATCAAAGTAGGATATTGGAAAACACTCTTCTTTATTTACTAATTAATTTTAGCAAAAAATATGAAACCATAATCATGTCAAATCTCTAATTCATATTATCGTATCATGTGAGTATCATGTGAGTCAACATAATGACTAAATAATAATTTAGTCTTACACATGAAGCATCAATGCAGTCAAAGAAACAATAGAAAATTCAACACATAAGCCATAGATGTGTTTGTATTATCACAATAAAAAATCATGAGTATTTTGCTTTTAAAAAATAAATTCACATTGTAATACATCATTTTGCCTTGAATGTTTTTCGTATATCATTAATTCTAATATCCACAAAAACATAATAATCTAATAGGCAAAATTTTATGACAAAAGTTGCATTAACAAATGAATACATATGTGAGCCATCTCAAGCAATCATATGGCCTCTTATTTAAAATGTGACAATGTATACAAACATTAATTCATGCTTCTAAGCATTGGAT
>NW_021032409.1:0-12383 GCF_004153795.1 Camellia sinensis | reverse complement strand
AACAAAATCTAAAATTTTATTAGTCAGAGACTAGCTTGAATAACTAGCTTTGTCTTGCCCTCAGTCAACTCAAATGGGTTGCAAATTATTTGAAGTAGAATTGGGTTGAGGAAAAAATAAAATTGTAACGCCTAAAAAAAACCAATTATATATGTATTGACAGTGCACATTTAAAAGAAACAATTGCATTAATTCATTCATCAGAGTTTCTGAAATAAAGCATTACATGTAACATCGAATAAAATGCCCTAAAGCAGGCTTTACTCTTTCCAGCCACACTTGGATACAAAAGATGAGTTTCTAATCTCAATACAAGAAAAGCCCTAGGCTTGGATGTTTACATGTACTAATAAAATAAAGACTAATTAATCTAAAGATAGCTTCGAATCCAATCCCTTCCAAGCTAAGTCTTGGAAGGTAGCTTATCACCTGACGCTGAAATTGATGTTCCACATATAGGGTGAGGCCACAGCCCAGTAGAATATATAACTAAACCACATTATAGCAATGGAATAAAACAAATAGCATTTCAACAGATGGTTAACCAAGATAATTAATTACTTCATTACAGGTCTCATTGACACTATTGTCTAAGACACGTTTTACTTTCCAATCTTTATCAACATGGCTCGCAGAACCTGGGCCAAACTTACAACAGTGAATTATATATATCATTCTTTCACATTCTCCCAATATCAACAAACAAATGAGGCTCAAGCTAATTCAAAACACTTCATTACTTCCAATGTTGATACACATTTTAGTGCTGTATCAATAAACACTTTCTATATAAAATTAAGCACAACATAAAAGTGAGTCTAATGGAGTCCATCCCCTATCTCCTCCCAAAAAATCCGGTTTAAGAGGTCGCATCCCTATCTTCCCCTAAACCGTGGAGTACATCCCTATTCCTCCACACACAAAAAACAATGCATGCAATGCAATGCTTCCAATCAATAACGTATTCTTCTTGTATCAATGCATATAGCAAATAATGACTTAACCAATTGTGATTAGTTTCATTATTTCCTAATCCACAATGCAATGTCTACAAAATCACGACTATCTCCACCGAATATCCAAACAGTTATTTCTAAACTGAAATAACCATTCTAACAATTTTTGGGACATTGTTTGATCATTGTTTACTTTGTTTTTTCATGACTTCTTCCTAAGCAAGTATAAATGTGTGTTGGTCTGCAATCTTGTGGTTTGGTAAATGATGACCTTTTTGTTTTCTTGCATGAATTTAAGATGAACAAAGATAGAATTGAGATTATTCAATGGTTGAGAAACATCAAGTTTTTCGTGGAGAAATAGGGGATTATATATATAAATATGTGATTTTCCCTCTACTATACTAAGTGTTGTATTTTCAACTTCTGTAGTGATAAAGCATGTTTTGCTCTAGAATGTGTTATGCAAACTGTTCAAGCATACTTCTAGTTTGGTATGTCTGAGGTGTAAATACTAAAAAGCATGTAAACAATGTCCGTTGGCATTGGTATTGACTTGAAATGAATTCCTTAGAGGCTAGAGCAAGATCATTTGGCGGGTCTAAATCTCTTTTTCTTGTCAATGAAATAAGATGTTGAGTTGGTGGTAGAATTTGCTAGGTGTAACTGATTCAAGAGGAGGAACACCATATTGTACAAGACACAAAAGTCTATAAAATATGTGGATTACATTATGTTACAAAGTTTTTTTAACATAGGAAGTGCATAGATTCAGACATAATAAACGGGAAAGCAATTAACTAACACGGACAACATTATGCTGTTTCAGTTGGAAAGGCCTCATGTTTGCACATTGTAAAGACCACAGAGTTGTGCTACCATGCTAGATTACCAGAAAAAAAATCAGAATCCCTTGGACTTGTAAAACTCATCTCATCAATATCTCATCTTTTGGCTAATTCAACAATCACAGTGCCATTCGAACTAGGAACGACCTCAGGGGACTTAATTGTACTGAACTGGTCATTACTATTCTGCCAAGTCTTTTGCAGTTGCAGTGCATATCGGAGGTTACCCAACACATCATCCATCGATGGACGCTCAATCCCCTCATCACATACACAATTTTCTGCATTCTTGACATATTCTTTCAAACATTCCGGTGCTATTTTGTCAGTTAGATATGGATCAATGATCTGATCTACGGTACCCATTTTAATATTAGTTTTGAACCAACGAACTAAATTCACTTGATCCTCGTTCCTTGAATAGATCATTGGCTTCCTACCATACAATAGTTCAAGTAAGACGATGCCGAATGAGTACACATTAGATTTTGTAGTAAATTTTGCATCGACAAGGTATTCTGGATCATCATATCCTACGGTGCATATACTTGTTACAGTGTGGTGTAGTACTTTCGCATTCCAATTCTCATCCAACATAATATAGGCAGGATTCAAGTTCCAATGAATGATTGGTTGCCTTGTACCTGCATGGAGGTATTGCAGTCCTCTTGCAACACCAATGCAAATCTCAAGTCGCTTTTCCCAGTTAAGTGAACACTTGTTGGTTTCATTGAGGTGATTGTCGAGAGACCCATAGACCATATACTCGTACACAAGGATTAGTTCATGCTTATCAATGCAGTATCCAATTAAAGAAACAATGTGAAGGTGACGTAGATGGGAGTGCACCTAGATTTGAGCCCTAAATTGGTCCAAGTTACTCTCTCTTGATGTTCCTTCTTTCCATCTTTCAATTGCCACCTCAAGATTCCGACGGTTAATGTGACAACGCTCACCATTGATTAATGCTAATCCATGATTAAGCATGTTAATTGACTGACTGATTGAATTACTAAACTGATTGATTGATTGTGCTAGTTTGAATGCAATTCTATCTGTTGACTGTTAAATTATCTGTTCATGTTTTATGCTTTAAATTGTAAATTGAAGGCCTTATCGGCGGCCAAATCTGAAATTGATTAACGTTTTGTGCTAATTAAGATTTATATGATTTTATGGTATATTTAATTGGAATATGATTTGGTATGATTAAATTAGATTAAATAAGCTAAATTACAAGAGTTGGCCTTACTTACCAATTTGCCACATTAGGGGCCCACTACATGGGACCTATTGGGATTTGCTTTCATCTCATTTTGTACATTTCATCAGCCACTCCTTGAGCCTTAGCCAACTAGAGAGAGAGACTTAAAAGAATTGATTTCATCTTATATTTGCTTGGAGACTTGAAGAATTTGTAGAGGATTTGTGCAATTGAGCTTATATTCTTGACTTTGAGGACCTAAGGTAGTGTGTCCATCCTTTTAACTGTGAATTTAAGTAAGTTCTTTCATGTTTCATGCTAAATTGAAGAGTTGAGTCTAGAATTGGTTAAGATTGTTGAATAGAGGCTTAATTCTTGCATGCATGTATATATTTTGAAGTTTAAAATTGTTTTCATGGAAATTCCTCACATGCATGTCCATATCTTGAGTATAATCCATGAATTCATCTTGTTATAGAAAGAATTGGCTCATTTGTTCATGTTTTGAAAGTTTGAAGTTGATTAAATTCATGCATGTTATGTTTTACATCATGTTCATGGAATTTGTTTGAATTTGTGTTCAATTGACTCACCTTTGGGCCTTGATTTTCCAAATTGAGCTTTGAATCATGTTATATTATGAGTTTTAAAGTGTTTTCTAGAAAATTAGCCCAAAATGATCGAATTTGGTATATTGAAACTTGATTTTGAGCTTGAGGTTCAAATCTGGAAATTCCAGATTTTGGACTCCCGCTCGAGCGGGGTAATTGGTGCTCGAGCGGGAAATTCGTGTATCCAGCACTTTTGTTGTGTTTACAGTCCGCTCGAGCGGGGGTTTTTCATGCTCGAGCAAGGACTTCTGTCACACGCTCGAGCAGGTGTCGAGCGCCCATCGAGCGTGATTTTCACACATCCAGTACTTTTACAGTACGCTCGAGCGGGAAAGTTTACGCTCAAGCGAAGACTTTTGTTTGTATGTACGCTCGAGAGGGAAAACCCACGCTCGAGCAGGACCTCTGTTTTCTGAAAATTCTAAAAATGTTTTTAAAGTGCATCTTTGCATCCACATTCCATTCTAGGCATTCTTAGGCCTAGTTTAAGGCATCTTAATGAGGATATTGATGTAGAACCACACCGAGGCAAATTAGGGATTAAGTTATTATTTTTCCGAACTGTGTAGCTTAGTGTGTATTCACTCTATAACTGTGTAGGGTTGGCATCCGAGGATGCGTACTAGCTTATCTGTAGCCCAGAACTCTGTGAGTAACAATGTTGTAAAGATATGTTCAATAATGATTATCTTCTAAACAATTGAACTATACTGTTTTCTGAAATGAAACTGTTACTGAATGAATGATGTCCTATCTGTGAACTGTATTCATGGCATCCATAGCAACCTACTGTTACTGTACTGTACTGCTACTGTCACAGAGATCTCTGTCGGTTGGTACTGTTTTGCTATTGGATGTACCACTTATGACTGCTATGACTGAATGACTGATATACTGATAAATGACTGTTTTCAATACTGAAAGGACATTCATTCTTAACCTCTTTACGCATATGTTATTCACTGGGCTTTAGCTCACTGCTCATATATATATGTAGGTGTATAGGCACCGGACCGTTGCTAGAAGCGTCAGGGTAAACTCCAGTTTTGTCAAGCCAACCACTGTGCCTCACTGAGAGGTTCCAAGTCCTTCAAGCTAGGGCTTTTGGGGTGTTTTAGTTTCCCTTTTTTTGTATCTGTTTTGTAACTACTGTATAGACTGAATGGTGTTGTACTGTACTGTTCTAATAGGGATTAAGTCCCTGTTCTGAATGATTGTATATATTGTATATACTGTTTTGATACTGATTGTATATATATATATGAAAAGTCTTTTTGCATACAGACTGTCACAGCTCATTAGACATCTTTTAATTACTGTTTTGGCTTTCGCCAGCCCTTGTACTCTGTATTACTGTATCACTATTAAGTAGGCCTTCGGTAATCTCGGATTACTAGCCGGTTACGGTGCTAAACCCATAGGGGCGGGTTTGGGTCGTGACAGTTGATATGGCCTCTATACACTTTGGTGTCAGCAACTTGCTCGATCACCAAAAGCTCATGAAAATTATTTGTGAGCGCTCGAATCTCTGTCAGGAAGAAATGACGGAATGATTGAATGACACCGTTCTCAACCAGATCCCTCCACAACTACCCTGACACTCTATTCCTAGGACCCCAGTTCTTCCACTTCCTCCACCCAAGATCAATACCATTAGCCACTACATGTGCAGTTCTCAAAAATAGATTGGTTAATATTTTCATTTTTCGAGATATACGAATATTGACCTGTGATGCCAATCCATGCTTGAGGCTCCCCACAACTTCACTCATTGTAGGCCTTCCTTTTGGATAATTATGTAAACATTTGTTAGCAACTTCTGCAAACACCTTTAGACAATTTGGTGATATTTGTCCTCTTATAGAGAGATCAATGATTTGGTCAAGGGTTCCCTTTTTGATGCAATTTTGAACCCATAGGGCTAGACCCATTTGGTCCTCCTCAACACTTGTATCCACTAGTGGCCTCGCACATAACACTTCAAATAGAACCACACCAAAGGCATACACATCTGATTTCTTAGTTAGTCTACGAGTCAAGAAATACGCTAGATCTAAATAACCAAATGTGCCTTTAACATCTGTACTAACGTGGGTTCGTGTATGGCTTGTGTTTACCATTTTGGACAACCTAAAATCTGAAATCTTAGCTACCCAATTCTCATCCAATAGAATGTTTGTTGTCTTCACGTCCCTGTGTATGACACCTTGCTTCGTATCCGTATGAAGGTAGTCTAATCCACGGGCAGCTCCAATACAAATTTTGAGTCTCTCCTCCCAAGTAAGATGATAAATATCATTCCCGTTTCCTTTCCTACTACTTTTGTAGAGATGATCGGCGAGTGTCCCATTGGCCATGTATTCGTAAACAAGTATCATCTCCTCGCAATCATCAGAGTAGCCAATCAGAGCCATAAGATGTGTGTGCCGGAGCTTGGAAAGCGTCTTGATCTCAGTTCAAAACTCTGCTGCCCCTTGTTTAGACTCTGCATTTGATCGCTTAATGGCGATAGTGGTAGCTCCACCGTCGATAAACCCTTTATACACCTTACCGAATCCGCCTTTCCCAATGACCAAAGCATCATCGAAGTTATTGGTCGCCAATTGAATCTCAACAAATGAAAACCAACGGCACAATTCCTTGGATTGATACACACCATTTGTAATTTTATTCTCACTGTGAAAAGCTGACATATTTCTCAGCTTTGGAGCCCTACACAACTGTTGATGTGGTTGTTAGCACACAAGATTTGGAATGGCAATCAATTGTTATAATGAGACGATGAAGGAAGATAAGAGTGGAGTGGGGGGGGGGGATGAGAGAAGACTTGAAGATCACAAAAATAAAGAAATGGAAGACTCAAATTGGCTCCCTCCTCAGGTCAACAATGAGTGCTCCAAGTCCACAGTCAATATACCTGTAATTTTTAATGGATGTTATTTCTTCTTAGTGGGAGTGTCACGCCCCAAGCTCCGTGACAACGCCGCACACTCATATAAGTGAGCATGCAAGGTTAAGAATCCAATCACATAACCCACAATGGAAAATACTCAAATTAAATCCTTAATTGTCATAATGCCAAAATCCATAAAAATAAATAGTTCTTATATGAAAATGTCCACCAAGTCCACTAATTTAATCCACTAACAAAACAATAATCGAAGTACTTAAATCATGGTCCTACTCTCGATACTCCCACATGTAAAAAAATCCCGCGTAGCTCTACTCTTCAAAATCTGAAAAAAAAATAAGAGTAAGCTAGATAGCCCAGTAAATAACCAACCACCACTGCTACCTGGATCAAGTATACAAAAATAAATAAATAAATCGATAACCAATAAATATAATTTTTTTTTACAGTTCAATAAATGAACAATTATTTGTAAGGTGGTTTCATAGCTAAAAATAAACAATGTACAATACATTTTAAATGAAAAGCCAACAAGATAATTCAAAGTAATTCGTTGTTCAAATCGATGGTTCGATATTCAGATGGTTCAATGATTTGATTCACAAAACCCAAGTCTTAATGACTACGGTCACTTAGCCCGTGACAAGGCCCAGAACCACACATAGGCCGGTGGTAAAGCCCCAAAAGAAACTAGTTTCTGTGCCAATAAATAACCCCCATTGGCTAGGGTCCAAATCATAGTCAGACTAGAGTGATGTTCAAAATTCAAACAATACACAACTTTTAAATAAAACATTCGAAGTTTTCATGAATAAACGTTTAGTACAATTTTCAGAATAGTTTCACCAAATATTCAAATAATTTTCATAATAATATTCGATGTTATTTTATACTTGACCCATATTTTATTTTAAGAGAACATGAAGGCTATAAATAAATATTTATGATTTTAAACGATTCGATAGGAATAAAAAAAAATGAACTAACAGTGATAGAGGGTTACTTACCTTCAAACAGCTAAAATAATATTTCCCAGGCTAATCTCAAATTACCAAGATCCACCTCAATCTCACAAACCTAAGTGATGAATAAAGCAAAATCACCATGAATCCTCCCTCTTCCTTTTGGTTTAGGTCTCTCTTTTTTTTTTTCTTTTTTTTTTTCCACTCTTCAAACCGTTGAGCAGCAGCAGCCTCCAAATACCTAGTAGCACTTTCACAAGGCTCCATTTTCTTTCCTTTTTTCTTTCTTTTTTTAAAAGGGTTGAAAACCTAATTCTTAAGATTACTAAATTACCCATACAATTTATTTTAATTATTAATCTATCCAAAATAATTCATAAATTACTTGGGTTTTACAAGGAGTAGGTAGAATCAACACGAGGCAAGTTAGATCGAGCTCCCCTAGTTAGATGGTAGATCCTGTTTTTTTATTTGGGAATTCTATAGGATAAGATTATAGAATTTTCTTCTCTATACTTACGAAAAATACTTGGTTGTGTTTTTATGTGGAAAGCAGAGGCCAAAAATTCCATTCCCTTCTACTAAAACTAACGAATATTTCACTCTTCAAAAGAAGGGTAACGAGCAGGAAAGAATTGTTCATAATATATTTATATAAATTTAAGAGTTAATTATTTAAAAATTTTATTTACAAATGTTATGGTAGCTCAGGTTCTATGTAAGATTTTTTCAACTAATAAGTCTTATTTAGTAAAACTGGGAATATTATCATTTTTTTTTAATTTTTAAAAATAAGAACATTATCAATTTTGTATAATAATGTTCTAAATAATTGTTTCACTAACTGATACGGACAAAAATAGAACATGAGATTAAACATTTTTTTCTTTTTATTTATTGATTTGATTCAACTGTCCAATAAAACCGAGAACATTAATAGTTTTTTCCAATTTTAAAACTGAGAACATTATAGGTTTTTTTTTTTTTTTTTCCAGTTTTACTCATCAATGTTCCATGATCATGTTCCTTTACAGACACAAAATTTTCAGTTTTGCACAAAGTTCTATGTTTTTTTTTTTTTTAGTGTTTTCAATTTGAAGTTGATATTTTAAAATTTTGAAAATCAAAATAAATGTCAAATCATCATGTTACCTTTATAGATAATCATAAATGATGAACCATCATTGTTTGAAAGATAATTCATATTATTAAAAATTTAATGAGATTTAAAGGTCCAAAAAATCTTAGTTAGGACCTAATGAAATATAAATTCATAAATTAGGACTTGTGTGTAAATGTCCTTATATTTAAATATATAATATAGTTATATGAATGATTAAAGAGATGTGACTTTTAAGTTTAAACCAAAGGGTGTAACCATTGAATTTAAACAAAAAAGTGTGTCTTTTGGATTTAAACTATGGGGTATAGCTATTGGATTTAAACCAAAAGACATGACTCTTGGATTTAAAGGGTGTCACTTTCAAATTTAAAGGACATGACCTTTGGTCTAAGGGACACAAACTCATGTCTATATAAAAGCAGAATGGGATGGAAATTGGATAAAAATCATCATAGAATATCCATGGAATTTCTCTCTAACATTCATATTGTTATTTTCCTTATACTTGGTGGATTAGAAAATCCAAAGGTATTTGGGATCTGATTTCGTTTGTGCATAACACAGTCAGATATCAGTCTTTAGACTGGGTTTCATTGTATTCTGGAGGCGAATTTGCAAGTAAACCGGTGCATAACATATTCGACAGAATTGGTGGGGGCAAATATCATCTTAAGAAAAACGACGTTGTAACGCGCCTTGATGCAATACTAATTGTTTTATCTCTTTCCATCTCATTAACCAAATTTGCACCAACAATCTTAAGACGATATTCTAAAAAGATGGAAGCACATTAATGTGTATTTGAAATTATGTACAACAAGAAAGGCTGTATTCAATTTTATTTATGGTATATAGCGGATTAAGAAACAAGGAATGCATTTCCTATAGATGTGCAATTTTATATGATAATGAAAATTAAATTGCCAGGTATGAGTTATTTTCTATTCTGCTTTTGAAATTAGTATTATATGAATAATTGCATGCCTATATTTGTTGTTTCTTGGTGAGAAAGTGTTTGCCTATAATTGACATGTAATCTTCAAGGAAGAATATACTTTTCATATGCCATGAAAGAAATTGTTACGAACAAGTTATGTGTTTTTAATTATAATTGTTATTTTAAATTTTGCTTTCTCTATTGCATGATAAATATAATTTTTGTTAGTATGTGTTTACAATCAATGAGATGTAATTCAGAAAATAATTTGTGACTTTCTGTATTCGGTGACCAGAACTTGGGTCAAATAAAAATTCTGCCGCCTTTTGCATGTTATTTGTGAAACATATAATTTTATTATTTTATTTACATATTATCAATTTACATGAAACTTTTAAGTTTTGTAAGATATTGTTAATATGGTTTGATTTAAAGTTTTATTAAATTGTTTATATAGTTAGTCTATATGTTTGTGTATACATCTGGAAGTTGATATGTATTTTCTTTTCATAAAATGACTTTGAAGTTGGAAAAGGAAAGACACAAATATTTGAAAAATATTTTGTGGAAGTTTTCAAGAATGTGTTTTTAAAATCAAGTTATGATTTTAATTGTTAAAATCAAGGTATGATTTTTGGATTGTGATTTCTTGAAACTTGAGAAAATATAGAGTGTATGTTATATACTTGGTAAATTTTCTGAATAAATAAATTAGATCAAAATTCAAACACTTGAATTTCCAGATTGTTCCATTTCCTTGCGGGAAGGTATGCACCATCCATTGGGTTCTCCCACTGACAACACACTCCAGATGACTTCAATTCACTATATTTCAATTGAACGACGTCAATTTTCAGTGCTGGGTTCATAGTCCATACCCAATCACCATTGATGACTTTTACCACACACATTCCTCTTGTGTCGACCTGCACCGAAATTATTGTTAAGTACTTCATCTAAGGTCCATTCCTGAAGGTTTTCCTTAACACACCTTATCAGTGACTTTTTGTTGATCAAGCAGACAACATCACCCAGTCAGCATATTGTATATCAGGGACTTTATATCTCATACTAACTATGATGTCCGTACCTTGTCAATTCCTCTACCTTATTACCTAATCAAACACAAGTTTCCATATAAGATAGTCGCATAATATCGGTTATCCAGGCATCCCCAGAGTCATCCGACTATGCTCTTATATAAGTAGCTAAACCACCTAGCTAGGCATTTTTTAATCCCATATTAGCTACATGTTCTCTGAATTTTTCTAGAGACAACACTTTGGTCATAGGGTCGGCCACCATCTCTTCTGATGGTATATAGTCGACTTTAATGAGATGGCAGACTGATTGTCACATAACATATTGACCGATCTAGCAGGTATACGTAATTGTAAATTGTCAATAAATCGCTTTATTCAGACCGCATTACTAACTGTTGTGCTGCAAGTTATGTGCTCAGCTTTCATAGTATATTTTGCACCTTTGTCACGACCCAACCCCAGGGGCTTAAGGTTGGAATCGTACTTACTAACTTATTCTATTTGTAGCAAATTAAACTGCGCAAGTGGAAATAAAAATAATTAAACAGGAAATTACTCCACTTTACTATTTTAATAAGAGAAAATATATCTATAGGGCTTTTATTATTTTATTATTCAGTGCCCGGCTCTGAGTAGAAACAAAAGTGAGCAAAAATATTTTAAAAAAAGAAAAGAAAGACAAAATAGTGGTTCAACATCAATCCTCGTGCAGGTTCCATTACGTGAGGTTATGGGTTTCCCCTACATCTCGTCACCTGAAAGGGTAACAGCTATAAACACACATCAAAGTGAGAAATATTATGCCAAGAGCATAAGGAATACAAAATAACCATGGATAGTTAGTTAGGCCAAAACATTTACATAACTCAATTTGGTGAATAAATCATTTTCAAATTATTTAAAGTGGCAGAAATTGAATTACAGAAATTATATAAATAAATAACTATAACCACGGTACAGAACATAACAGAACAGAGGTCACAGAAGTGACAGTAAGAATAGAGGTCAATGGATCCATGACAAACAGAAGACCACAAAGTGGCCAAATAGAGGTCAATGGTTATTTAAGTCCCCCAAGGCATGGGACTCCCGTGGTGGTACTTACAAAACATAATTGTTTATAAGGTCATAGTCAAATATATATACTAAAATTTAAACAACCATATCCATAGGTTTCATTTTAAATAAATAGAGTTCAGAAAATAACCTGCGTAATTGAAATATTAATATAATTTATAAAACATAACTTTTATAAAATATATTATGGTAAGTCAAAACATGCGTAAAATATTTTATGGTGACTCAAGATATAATATAACTCACCTTATTATTGACCCTTACTATTTTCTTCCTAGTTACGCCGGCTTTTTGAGACCTTCGTCTTGCTCCTCTCTATCTCTCCTTTTTCTTTTTTTTCATTTTCCTCTCATTTCTTTACTCCTTCCGCAAGGCCCCCTCCACTCTCTTATATACTTGTATACACAAGCCCCCACCTGGGTGATAATCACCCCAGTCATAATGCCTCAATTGGTGTCCGGGGACTTATAAAACATATTGTTTATAAAGGTCATAGTCAAATATTCTTTAAATTTAAAACAAACATATCCATAGGTTTCATTTAAACAAAACAGAGTTCAAAAATTAATCCACGTAGTTATGAAATATTAATATAACTTATAAAATAGTAATTTGTATAAAAATAAAAATTATGGTAAGTCAAAATATATATATAATTTATTTATGGTGGCTCAAGGTTATAATATAAATTCACTTTAAGATTGAGTCCTT
>NW_021032403.1:0-10278 GCF_004153795.1 Camellia sinensis | reverse complement strand
CTTCCAGCCAGTAAAAGCTGCCAAGTACGTGCCTTCCATCAACAAAACAGGCCATTGACACTGATAGTTTTGTTTTCGTTCTTTGCATGAAATTTCAGGACCTAATTGACAATAAGGTCATCAACTCCATCGGGTCCTACAAAGTGCTATCGCCACTGGATAATTAAACCTTGGAAGATTAATGTGACTATGTGATCGGATGAACCACTGCTGAGGCCACTTCATTTTACTCCAAATATAGTGGATGCACGCACTTTTTTAGCACTTTTAAAAATTGCTATTTATTTTACTTCGGACCTGGGTATTTGTGTCAGTCTTGTTGTATTTGGGGCCAGTCTTGTTTGTTAGAGTTCAAGTTGATTTTGGGGTGTTAACTCATACATCATATCACTGTTTATTTTGTTTTCCTTTTGGCACTCTTGTTTTTGCGTCTGTTTTTATTCATCTGAGCCACTAAAGCCAACAGATCTGAATTGAATTATAGTTATTTTTCACTCTTTTTTCTGTGGCCTTAAAATCATTGCATTCCACCAAAGTTTTTCAAAACTTTCAAAATATATGGTGAAAACAAAGAGGAGGAATTCCTCGGGATTTGTAAAATTTAATCAACTGAGAGGAAGACGAGGCATGTTAAGGCCCTTAATGAATGAGATATGTCCTGTTAATGTGAGTACTGAGAAGGATCCTGGCTTTGATCCAGAATTGGTTCTATATTGTTTTCAAGGAGCTAGAGCGATTTAGTCTCTATACTAAAAGAATTTCAAAAATGTTTTGCGTGGTCCTATGAAACATGCTTGGATTGATCTTGAGATTGTACAACAATAGGATTCGCTTCTCAACCTCTCAAGACTCGAGCCCTTTTACTTTCAAAACCTTGGAACCTTGATTCAGATGTTCCCACGGATGAGCAACCAAAATAGGATGCTATGGCTGGATTTTAGAATGCCCCTTGAAACTAGGGGGCACTTAAGGCACCTAATGTCGATCAAAGGAAGCTTGCATAGCCAGATTTGAAGTAGCCCCTTAAACAGGTGGCAAAAGGTCAAATAACGCTCGAAATGAGTTTAAAAAACTGTGGTCATTTCTCAAGCTTAAATGGAGATCAGCAAGAAAGCCATAATCCCAAATAATCTGAAGAGAAGAAAATTAATTGCTAAAGGACATATCGAGTTTATCTATCACATAACATAGGGGCAAATTTCAACCCCACTTTGGATGGGCCTACACTCGATCAAGACATTTAGCTAGGAACAACAGGCCATTCTTGTGGATATAGATGGCTTATATATCTTACGGCCAATCACATGGAATAAGGTAAACTTTTCTACTCTCTGTGAGAGTGCTCGCTGGCCGAAAACCCAGAAATGGCAACACAGGACAATAAGTTCAGGAGCAAGAAGAAAAGAAAAAGAAAAAAAAATAAAGAAAAGAAAAAAGAAAAAAAAAAGAAGAAGAAATGAAAGAAAGAATAAAATGAAAAAAGAAAAAAGAAGAAAGAGAAGATAAATAGCTGCAAGGTTGAAAACCAAGGGGAAAGAGCGGCCTTGGCAAAAATTAAGAGCACATAAAAGGAGGATGTTAATATTATGCAAGTGCACCCTGAACCCGAGAACTACGTACAGCCTGATTCCCATTTTTGGGATACGTAGACAACTTCATCCTGAAGTTCGGTGTCAACCATTTTCAACCTGCTTGTCTAATCCATGTTGGTTGGCTTATCCTTATTCAACTCTAGCTATCCTATCCATGTGCAAATTGGCTTATTTTTGTGCTCATCTTCGTTCAAAATCGGTTGTCCTATTCCGTTGGAAGATTCAGCTGCAAGACAAATCAAGTTCAGATCTGAGGTTGTGTATCTCAAGAGTTAATTCCTCGTTAGTCTGGTAGTAGCCATTTGCAAAAACAGTTTTAAGGATTTTTAGTGAAGTTAACTAATTCCCTCAAAAATTATTCTATTTATTTCAAAATTGGACCAATTCTTGGACCCAAAAATGAAAAATTTTCAGTGCTCACAACTTGACTTACATGATTTCAAAGCAGAAAGTCGAACAAGCATGTTAATCTAATCCTTATGTTGGTCAAAATTGTTTTAGCAGAAAGCCAAAAACAAAAAAAATGGTCAAAATGATGAACTAGGGGCATAGTCGAGTCAGGTTTTCTGTTTTTTTCCCGTTATCAACACACTCGCCAGAAAGGGCACAACTGAAGCTAGCAGTAGGGGCAAAAGGCTCTCTCATCCTCTAAGCAGTGAGGTATCGAGCCAAGCGCGAAACATGAACTAGAAATGGAGCAGGCTATTCCACCCCCTCATCTGGACGGGTATAATCACGCCTAAAGTGGTGTCTGAATCGGAAGGGAAAATAGAACACGCAATGTCTGAGGCCAATCAACTGTATACCCAGCTAACGAGACATGTTGTAGCTCACCTCGGTCAAGTTAAGCGAATGACATCATCAACCGATGTCAGTTGCAGATCTGTTGCACATCTAGTTACACCACCACCCCTTTGTAGGAAAGCTCACTAAATTGTCAGCAAAAGAAGTAGAATCTAGTAGCATGCTAGGGGCAAGAGTCCACAACTTCTAGCTTATCCCTCAACCACACCTGGGAAGGGATAAAAAAATAAGAGAGATTAAATAATAGAGAGATGTGCGTTGAAAGAAAAAATGAGGAAAGGGCTTTTCAGAGAAAAAGAGATTGAAGGCTAAAGTGATGTGAGAGTTGTAAATAAGAAAGGGTAGGAAACAATACCTAGAGAAGCAGCGAGCTCCCCGTGAACTGAGAGGTCTCCTATCGGTGGTAAATATCCAAGTGTTGTGTTTGTTGTTTTTGTTTGTCTCGATTCTTGTTTTGAGTCATTTTGAGTGTAAATAGACATGTTTAGATTTTTTTTACTTCGCTCAATACCCGGTTAAGAATTCATTCTTAGTTCCAATTTCAAGAAAATAAATCGTTTTGTGTTCAGAGTGCTGTGTTATCCTCAACATGATCTGCAAAAGAGGATTCATTCTTTCATAAAACTGCAGGGTCTAACCCAGGTCAAAAGAGAGAACAATAGAACAAGGACCTATCTGAAGCTGCATATGTTCCGGACTGCAAAGCAAAAGAAAAAGAGGGAAAATTGGAGCATCTGAGTTTGTTTCAACTTCAGCATTTTCAGGATTGCATTCTAAAGTCACCTTTTCAGGCCTTGTCATATCTCTGCAGTATGAGTGTACCTCCACCTCAAGCTCAAGCCTACTTCAAGCCAGAATGATGATCAAAAGTCCTATCCTTGAGCACCGTTCCTTGCCAGAGGCGTCTTGGCTGTGTTTGCAATGAGTTCCTAGGAGACCAACTGCAACGGTGGAAACTAGAGTTCGAATGGCGATGCCTAGAACGCAAAGGTTTGGAATTTTTGAGACTAAAGTCTGGTTTAAATACCCAAGGGTGTATCCCTAACTTAAAATCTGTATGGCAGCCCCATAGGTTGAGGTAGCGTGTATGCGCCTTGATTTTGGATACTGTACCAACCTAGTTTGTCACTCCATTGGAGAATAAGGAAAGTTGTGAATATGATCAGGAAAAAAAAGTGGCATCCGTGGCTTCTACATTCAGATGTTACCCTTTGTCAGCATTTGAGGGCCTTTGAACTGTGAGTTGAAGGTAAGAGTTCGAAGAACACAAGAGGGAGATTCCCATCAGAGTAAAACGGTTCATCGCTACTCACCCTATGAGGTACTTTCTAAAGTGCCGCTTTGTTTTTTTATTACAACTCCCGAGCATCATCCACTATATACTACCATCACCTTCGTGCATCTATTGTACAATTACATCACCTTCGTGTATCTATCACACAAACTTATCATACTCTTTGTATTCATCGCATCATCTCAGGGCCTCTTTTCACGATTTCAGCGTGATTTGAGTATTCCTTTCCTCACATGATTTCAGCGTGTTTGGAATTTTTCTCAGGACACGTGGAACGCGACACTAAGCGGTTTTCTCAAGACCTTTTCTCACGATTTCAGCGTGGTTTGAGCGTTTATTTCCTCACACGATTTTAGCGTGTTTGGAATTTTTCTCAAGACGCGTGGAACGCAACCTTGAGTGGTTTTCTCAAGACCTCTTCTCACCATTTCAGTGTGGTTTGAGGGTTCATTTCCTTACACGATTTCAGCGTGTTTGGAGTTATCTAAGGACGCATAGAAAGCAACCTTGAGCGATTTTCTGAGGACCTCTTCTCACGATTTCAACATGGTTAGAGTGTTCCTTTCCTCAAACGATTTCAACATGTTTGGGATTTGTTCTTCCTCTTCTCACAATTTCAGCATGGTTAGAGTGTTTTTTTCCTCACACGATTTCAGCGTGTTTGGGATTTGTTCTTCATTTTCTCACGATTTCAACGTGGTTAGAGTGTTCTTTTCCTCAAACGATTTAAGCGTGTTTGGGATTTGTTCTTCTTCTTCTCACGATTTCAACGTGGTTAGAGTGCTTTTCTCATCACATGATTTTAGTGTTTTTGGGATTTATCTTCATTTTCTCACAATTTCAGCGTGGTTAGAGTGTTCTTTTCCTCACACGATTTCAGTGTGTTTGGGATTTGTTCTTCCTCATCTGACAATTTCAGCGTGGTTAGAGTGTTCATTTCCTCACGTGATTTCAGCGTGTTTGAGATTTGTTCTTCATCTTCTCACGATTCTAACGTGGTTGGAGTATGTCATCTTATTCATCTACTACATTATTCATCGCATCCATTACATCATACCATTTTATCACCTACATTCGTTGTATCCATTGCATTGTACTTTGTTTTGTTACATTCAACATTTAGGATCATTATATTTTTCCAGCAGATTATTCCTCACTTATATCATACCACCCAATTACTTGTACTCTTTTTACAAAAAACATAGTTTTGCATGTGCTTGTACCCCTTTCACATTGAAACATGGTTCTGTTATGTGTAAGCATCCATGCTGCACTAAGGCCAGTATTGTGGATGTAGGCACTTAGCCTGTTAGGCGTCATTTGGCTGTGCCTACTTCTTTTCTATATAAAACGTAGTTTGATTTGTATCTATATCCCTTTATGGTATCTGTGTGGTAAGCACTGCTGGTGGTTTGATTATATTATTGCATTGCAGTGCATATCATTTGTATTATTGCATTACATTGTGTATTATTTTGCATCCTACCCTTGAACTACGTTGGTTTGATTCCTTGTAACGGGATATGTACGCAACCCTCGGGTTCAACCAACTGTATCTGCATTTTGTTTGTTTGGCCAAGTTTTACGACCTTGTCAAAATGGGTCGTCTTCGTGCTTTGACATCCACTCACGTTATTTTATGACTTCGAGCTCTGTCAAAGAGGGGCAACTGTAGACACCTCATTTTTTACCGCCCTTAAGACTTGGGCATTACTGATTGATCACTCAAGTTAATGCTTGACTTGCTCAGCCAAGGAAACCTCAGTTTTGCCACACTTCGTCTTGTGACCTTAAGCTTTGGACCAAAAAAGTGAATTTCAGGAAATCCCTAATGCTGCTCCACAGTGACCTACCGTCCACTATAGTGTGGCTTGCTGCCCAACTAATGTGGCCTGCCGGCCACTAGTTGGTAAAAAACACAGATATTTTATCACGACTGTCCCTCATCATGTGCATGCACATTACCAGCTGTATGCATACAGATATTTTCGAGATAGGCACATGGTTTTCTATATACAGAGGACCTCCCCTCTTGCTCTCAAGATTGGAAAAATTTAGGAGTGAGAAAATAATTTTTAGAAGAAGGCAAAATTATTCTCCTATAATTCTCTCTCTCTCTTGGAACTTACATAGCCTTTGCTTAAACACTCTAAACCAAACCTAGAGAGTTCCTGTGGTGATTTATGGACTTTGAATTTTAGCTCTTAAGGCACTTTGAGAGGTTGTGAAATTGGCTAGTTTAGTAACTCAAGGTGTGCATTCCTCTTCAGAGAGATTATATCCTGTCATCTGTTTTTTGATTCCATCTCCACACCACTTATTTTCCATCTTTCTTCTTGCTCTGTTTAAGACTGTTTTAACTCTACTTGTATATTATTTGGGCTAAAACTTGTGGTTTAAGGCCATTTAAAGGTAGACGGGGTTGACTAGCCCTTCTTTTGAACCTTGCTTTTAAAGGCCTTTGCCCTTGTGTTTTCCACTTTCTCATCACCTTTTTTTTTGACCGAATTTGTACAGACTTGATTTCAGAGAATTTCTTAGAAGGCAAACAAATCATGTTTGGAAGTCTAAAATGGGGGGGGGCGGAGGTTGGCCCTCCCCCTTGTCATTGTGTGCTAGTATTAATTCCTCAAACATTTAGTTTATTGTTTAGCTATTTTGGTGTCACTTTAATTTCCAACAACTTTTTTTAGATATTTTAGATGTCATTCTCTTTTATAGTTGTTCTTGCATTTGAGTTTTGTATAGAGCATGCTCTTGTTAATTGTAATGTCCTATAGGCTTGGGGTTTTAGGCCTTAAGCCACCAACCATTTGAGTGATAGTGTGTTATTTCTTACTTTCCTACTTTATATTCATTATCTAATTCAACTCTCAACGTCCCTCATTTCTTGGAGCATTCTTTCTTATGTAAAAGTTGTTTCACAAACTAATTACTATATTTAGGAGCTTGAGATTGAGGTTGTTTAGTGCTTAATGGTTTAATCCCTTTGAGCGTTTATTAACTAACGAGCACTCGTATTCTCTCTCATTCCTAAAACACTATTGGTTTACGTGCCTTTACTTGTCCATAGTAGGAGGACGGTTTAAGACTTTTCATTTTCAGTCGTGACCCCATTCCGCCACCTAGTTAGTAATGGTGCTAAGTGATGGGCCATGTCAATCCGATGAATTACCTCAAAGGCAACTAAAAAAGATTCACTACACAAATCAGATGCTATATCATATTGGGGCATTCAAGTGCGGAAGCTAATAAATTTTAAATCTAATTAGTCATAAACGGCATAATTAAATGAAAGGACATACTTTTTAGGACATAGTGTTTTCACGAGCTTTGGAAACAAATTAACATAAGAGGTATATCATGTTACCAATGATTGCATCCAAAAGGCTTCTTCATGCCGAATATATATATAAAGGAATATACAACTTAAGAAAGCATAATTCTTCAAGAGGTTAAGGAAAAGTGATATCCAAACAACTTGCAAATAACATCTAGGCCGTCACCCGCTTCTTGCTTGCCACCTACATATATATAAATAGGGTAGGGTCGAGCTTGGATACTCAGTGAATGATATAATTAATAAAGGTTGAAATGAATGATATTCGAGTCTTTATCAACATACATGTTAAATTCATTTAGAGCTCAAAAACAATACATATCATAGCTTGTAGCAAAACATGTGATGAATCAAGTTCATCAATAAAAGTCTTTCAAATCTTCTTGGGATGTTTAATAACATCTACATAATACATTGGATGACATTCCGGACAAACCCACGTGGTAAACCGTCGGTGGCAAGACGAAGGAGATATCTCAAACAAACGCGCTAGTTGCATTATAGTCCCCTAGCATTAAGGACTTTCCAAGAATGTCAACAAAACGAACATAATACTTGATACAAAAATTAGGGATAATCATTCATACTTGATCAAATACTTTTCTAAAACAAAGCAAAGCAAAACTTTTATCAAAACATTGTAGCATAGCTTTATTAAAAATACCACTCACATAGCTTTTTGGGTGTAGGGATTAAGGCAAGGATCCAAGACCTACAAATACACGGCAAAGTCTATTGAATGCATTTCAAGAAGACAAGAAGAGATGCTCAAAGATGGCTATGCAATGCATTCTCAAAACAAACTTTATATGAGTGTAAATGATCCCGGCATTTCTTTCCAAAACCAAGTCAAGACAAAGTAAAACATGCTGGGAGTTAAATAACTATTTTTCTTCTAGGGAAAACATGCTGGGTGTAAAAACACTATTTTTCATCTAGGGAAAACATGATGGGTACCAACCAGGTCTTGGAATGGATGCACAGAGATGATCTAGGCAAAAATGACCTAGCTTGGTGAACCCGGGAGGTCTTGGCTGAGGTCCCACACCTCTTGGCCGAGATGTGGTTACCTAGGCATCGGTGTGCAGCTGCCTGCCGAGGTGTTACAAGGTGCCGGCAAAGGTGTACCATGGTCGGCCTAGGTGTGCATGCAAGATAGACTAGGGTGCAAGTGATCATGCAAGGTAGGCCAAGGTGAGATACGATGCTTGGCCTAGGTGTGAGATCTAGGCAAGAGTGGTCTCGGTGACCACACCTAGGGAAATATGAAGTCTGGAAATCTGGATTTCCTCCCTTGAAGAACATGAATGCTAAAATCATAACTTCTTTATTCAAAATCTGAGATTTCATGAGATGAGTTCGAAAACATGGACCTGGGTATCCATACTTGAAGATCTTATGAAAACAAATATAAAAACATGGATCTTGATACAAACTTTCGGATCAAAACATGATTTTATTTCAAGAACACAAGAACATCATTTTCTCTTTCTAAAACCAAACTTTAAATCAATGCATGGCTTATGAATCATGCTAGATCATGTAATGTGATCGGATCAACATAAAGAATAACAAGAGTAGATCAAGAATCTAACCTCAAAATATGGATCTAACGGTTCAAGGTGTGAAGATCAAGGTTGGAAATCTAGCTCTCTCCCTCTAAGAACTTCTTCCTCTTTCCTAGAGCTTCTCTCTCTTCTTAGGACAAAGAAATGACAAATGATATGTTTTCTCTCTCTCTGCCGACTGACTTAACCCTCTGCTGGGACGTGTGGCAACGATTGGTTGGCTCTCCTAAAAAAGGTGACTGACTGACAAGATAAGAGCATGACAAAGTGTGTATAACAAGCAAGGTGGCATGGGCACTCCGGCAGGTAATGATCTCGAATTAGGACATATGCTTCGGCAAGTAAGGTCTCAATGATCTCGGCTAGGAAGGATAACATTTGGCCTAGATGTACCATACCTCGGCCTAGATGTGCCACACCTCGATCTAGGTCATACCAGTCCCGGAACAAGATCACTAGGTGCAAGGATCAAAGATCTAGGATGCCTAGATGATAACATCTTGGCCTAGATGATGCACATCTCGGACTAGGTGATGCACACCTCGGCCTAGATGATGACATCTCGGCCAATATGCTAGGGTAAAGGTGGAGGTCAACCAAAGTGGTTCCAAGATGGTCCTAGGTGTAAGAGGTTCAAAGGTGTGACCTAGGCTTGACATGACCTAAGCTTGGCATGACCTAGGCTTGGGACAGCAAGGAAGGAACAAAGCATGCACATAACACTTAGGCAAATCACATAAGCACAAAACAAGACAGGGACCTTTACTTACGCAAAACAAGTCAAAGTCTACAAATGCAAACTTAACAAGATAAAATCATGCAAATGCACATGAACATGACTAAGGCAAGAATGTGGGTTATTACACTTCATTCTTGGACTTAATGAACTAAGGAATGGATGGTAATTAAAATGAAGTAATAAAATTGGGACTAAAAGTGATACAAGATAAAATCAACTTGGGTTCAATCGGTGTTAGTTGAACCCATTGAGTCTTAAGTCGTTTCATACTCATTAGTAATGTAAACTGTTTAAGAGTCAATGTAAACCACTTTCCTTGATCAATCCATGATAGGGATGAGGTTTTTGTTGGTCTTTTGTTATGCATTTATTGAATTGTGTCCCTTGGTTCATAAGTCGTCACGCAATGAAATTGCGTCGATTGATGGCTTGCGAACAAAACCTACCCCTCCTTTGACCTTTTTGCTAATAAGGAGAGTTAGAGTGGACAAACATCCCTTGAGAATACTCTGGTTTGTGCTCTGTTTTTCCTCTGTTGCTGCAGGAAAGAACCAACATTAGTGGCCGGCAGGCCACTTTTATTGGACAGCAACCCACTTTTCGTGGGCGGCCGGTCACTACTTCTGGGTTGTCGACCACTTTTTTAAGCCAGGCAGTGTTCTTTTTCCAGCAGAGTAGAGCAAAGCAGAGCCTGAGGTGGAAAAGTATTACAATTTTCTAACTGTGCAACAGTGACAATTCTGGTAGCAAAACGGGGGCTTTTTCGGGTGGAAATTCGTATCCATGCATGGATCATCCCTCGATTCTCGATATCCGTGAAATAATATTGTAATAGTAACATGTTGTAAATAGCAGACTTGTAACTAATTAGTTAGTTTTGTGTTATACTTATTTAATTAGCTAGAATAGTTAGTTAAATTTGTTATTGCAATAATTAGTTA
>NW_021032402.1:0-10509 GCF_004153795.1 Camellia sinensis | reverse complement strand
AATCTAAATCATTTCGTACTGCTAGTTGATTTAGATTGCTAGTTTTAATTGTTGAAAATATTGTAATTAATTCTGCCGAATCATGAATCCCACAGTTTTTTCATATATATATAAATAAAAATTTTTTATTTAAAATAATATTAAAAAAAACTTAATGAGCGAACTCGAGTTTTCATTAATATTAACAAGTCAGCTCAGCCAAGTTTAAGCCTAGCCACTTATCGAGCCGATCTCGAGCATTAATTAACGATACTGACAAGTAAACGAGTGATGCTCTCGAGCTGAACAAAGCTCGGCTCGCTTGGTTCGGTTTGTTTGTAGCCCTAGTTATGGTGTTTAGAATTAGGGTTGATTGGAAAACATTTATGTTTTTTATTTTAGACAAAATTTGTTCAGAAAAAATTCATTTTGCCTTCCTTTTGCCCTCTCTTGCATCAATTTATTCTTCATATTATTTTAGGAAAAACTCAGAGAGTTAAACACATTTCTGTTCACCGAACAAATTGTTTTGAAGTGCTCACTACAATTATGGAAGATTCATTGATCCTAGGAGATAGACGCCTTTATCCCAAAGCCACTGTAGCAGGGCAAACTGTCTTAAGATATAGTGCCACACACTCGACCTGATCCTTTTTGCTATTTTACATTCGTAAAATAAATTTGTAAGTAATTTATTTTATTTGGTTGATTTGTTTTCAATTATTTATTTTATATAGAAGATTTTTCCAACAAATATTGCCAAAATCAAGAGTCTCACACTAGCAGCATTATAAAATAATCAACCTCATTCGGTTCTTTAGTTAGACGAATGTGATTAAGCGGTTGTGCCGACGTGCAAATGAATGCAGAATTTAAACTTTAGGTTTATTTCAAAAAACTATTTTGATAATTTTTACTATTTGCGTCAATTTTATCTTCATTTAATAATTAAAATAAGGCCAAATTCATATTTCATAAGTAGGCTAATCATTTTTAAACATACAAAAGTATAAAAATATGAATATCATTTTTTAAGGGGTGGCGAATTAATTTGGTCGGATGACTTTTCATCCGCCATCCGTCCGAAACAGCAGACGATTTGAAAATCTCATTCACATCTATCCGCTCATACTATCAAACAGCTTAAAAATGTAAGATGGGTGGTCCGTTAGTTTTGACGATCCATCCAGCTCCGAAGCAATCTCTATTACAATTACTTATTTGTCTTATCTTTATATATATATATATATGTTGTGTGGTGTGTTTAATTTAAACATACCAATAGTTGTCCTTCATTTTACAAAACAATTCATTGAATACCAAATCCATAAACAGCATAAGTTAACTTCTTCTTTTATTTTATTTTATTTATTTCAAGGGAAAATAGAATAGTAGTTAGAAATTATACAAAACAAACAAAAACCGGTAGATACTCAGTCTCTCTAGAGTTATGTTATTTGGTGTCTTTAAATAAGTGTATTTTTTATCTTTTTAGACTAAAAAATTAATTGAAAAAAAATATAAATGTTTTGGTTATGAATGTTTTGGTTAATTTATTAACTTTTACCGAAAAAAGTTATTAAAAAATGTATAAATAAGTGATATGAGAAGTAGGAAGTAACCCATACAAGAGAGATGGGCTGATTAGGAGATAGGAAATGTGCCTCATTTCGGGCTTTGAATTGACCTTGTTGTTCGGCCCGTGTGCCCACCACGCCGTCTCGTTTTGCTAATTGGAAAACGTTCAATATGTAGAAATCGCGATTACTATATGCCAGTAAAAAACACGTTATCGGATATGGATAGCTATATGATAAATAGTTTTGTATATTAAAAATGAATGTATTATGTTAACGGTTGATAAAAAAAACTAAACATGATCAAATAGTTACGATATCCGATCAACGTGATTATTACAAAACATATAGTACTCCGACGAGTTCTACATATTGAACTTCCAATTAGCAAAACGAGACCCGTGTGGGCCCACACGGGAACCACAACACGTACCAAATTCAAGCCCGAAATGAAAAAGGCAAACCATTCCATCTCCTAATCAGCCCACTCCTCTGTTATGGGTACTTCACAAACTTCTCCTACTACACTTATTTAACAATTTTTAAATACACCATTTTTCGTTAAAGTTAAAAATTAACTCAAACCATTCATAACCCAACATCCTATATTTTCATTAAACTTTTAGTCTAAAAAGATAAAAAAATACACCTTATTTAAGACACCCCAAATAACCCCCTAACTCCTAGAGAGACTGAGTATCTCCCCGTTTTGGTTTGTTTGTAATAATTCCTAAACTACCTAGTCTTATTTTCCACTGAAATAAAAAAAATAAAAATAAAAAGAGAGGAAGTTAACTATGCTGTTTACTACGATTGTATTCAATGAATTAGTCTTTTGTAAAATGAAGACACCACAATAGTATGTTTAAATTAAACACACAACACACACATATATATATATATATAAGATAAGAAAATAAGAGTATTGTAATTAGAATGCTTACCGGACCTGACCTGATTCAGTCCAAAACTAACCGACCCCACCCATCTATCCATTTTTAAGCTGTTTTATAGTATGAGCGATAAAGTTGAATGAAGATTTCAGAATCCGTCTCTGTCGACGGATGCGAGAAAAGCATCCGACCCAAATTAAATTCGCCCAACCCCCCCTTAAAAAAAATTGATATTATATTTTTTATACTTTATGTTTAAAAATATTAGCTACTTATAAATATGAAAATGCCCCCTATTTTAATTATTAAAAATGAAGAATAAAATTCCGACGCAAAAATAGTAAAAAATTACTCCCCAAATAGTTTTTTAAAAAAACATTAAAAAGTTAAGATCTGCATTCTTTGCCAACTCGCACCAACCCCGCTTTAATCCACAATTCGCTAACTAAACCGAAACCGAATAGGATTGATAATTTTTATAATCTGCCCTAAGTTGGTGAGACTCTTGATCATTGCAATATTTGTTGGAAAAACTTCTAATAAATAAATAACCTTGAAACAAATCAACCAAATAAAAATAAATACCTTACAAATTTATTTTACCGAAATGTAAAAGACAAAAAGATCAAGTCGAGGATGTGACACATATCCTTAAGACAGATTTAGCCCTGCACATGCTTATGCGATAAAAGGCGTCTAATCTCCTAGGCATACAATGATCCTTCACAAATTGTAGTAGCCACTCCAAAACAATTGTTCGGGAACAGAACCATGTTTCTAAACATCTCTAAGTTTTCCTAAAATAATATAAGAATAATTGATGCCAACGAAGCAAAAGAAGCAACCCAAAATGGAATTTTTTCTAAACACAATTTGTCTAAAATAAAAATACCATTAAAGTTCTTCCAATCAAACCCTATTCTTTAAACACCATAAACTAGGCTACAAACAAACCGAACCAAGCCCGAGCCCGAGCTTTACATGTCAGCTCGAGTCACTCCGCTTTACTTTCAAGCTCGCTTAATAAGCTCGCAGATAAGGCTCGATAAGTGCTAGGCTTTAAACTGTGGCTGAGCTCGACTTTTAATATTAATGAAACTCGAGTTCAGTCAATAAGTTTTTTTTAAATATTAAAAATAAAAAATATTATTTATAAATAATATATGAAAAACCTGTGATTCATGATTCGGACCAGAATTAATTACAATAATTTTCAAACAATTAAAACTAGCAATCTAAATCATCTAGCACGTACGAAAATGATTTAGATTGTTGCTTCAAAATCAATAAATTGACACAACTGATTTTTACATGGAAAAACCACAATTGGAGCACCTCCAATTGTGATTTAAAAAAAACACGGGCGAAACGTCCCTAATCAATCCACTAAGAAAGAAAGAAAGAATACAAATTTAACAAACAAATTACCCAAACTCTACCAATTTGTCTTCAACAATCTGTATCTCTTTCACCACCGTATTCGTCCCGGAATTGATCAGGTTGATGTTGAATCCATAACAACCATGTCGAATCAACGACCACGAGCAGCCTCGAACTCCTTCGTAGACTTAACGCTTGAATCTCCGGAATCCACTGAAGAAGAACTTCTCTTGTATTGATAAAATCAAACCGACAACCCTTTGATTTAACTCTCTTGATCCATGAACAAACTCACAAAGAAATCAAAGGAAAACTAGCAACTAACTTCTAGAAAAAAAACCCCTAAAACCCAAAAAGAGGATCTGGAAGCCATACCCTAAATTTTGATTGAAACGTAGCTTTATAGAAAATAGGGCCGCAATGGTCGCTCGAGCGTAGGATTTGTCACTTGAGCAATGAGATTGATATGCATGTATTCTTTAAGTGTCTTCGCTCGAGCCACCAAAAGGTTCACTCGAGCACAAAATAATCCTTCCCAGTATTTTTGCAGACAGTGAAACTACTGGGACAAAAGCTTCTTCGCTCGAGCCAGGATTCCTTCGCTCGAGCGAGCAAGTCAAAATTCCAGAAAACTGTACAACTAAATATACTATGTTTGTTTGCGAAATTGGCAAGACTAAGGGATCTAACAATCTCCCTCATTGTTAATTCTCGGACCAAACATTCTAACAAGTTTTCCTAGCAAACACACATACTAGACCTAATAACTAAGCAAATACAAGCACTACGGAACTAGTCTAAACCATCCCTGTACATGCAAACATCCTTGAAGAAACACCCCTGCAAAAAATACATAATCCAAAGCCCTTGGAATAGATTGATCAATCATGAAAAATAACAGATCAAGATAATCAGATACAAAAGTTAAAGTCCAAACTTGATTAGTCTAATGCATATCCAATATCCAATATATACCCAACTAAGGTATTGTGGACCGGAGAAATAGTCACCCCCCAAAGCATCAAATAGAGACCAGATAGGGATAGACTCGAAAGCACTGGGTTGGAGATTCCTTTCTAAATGAACTATCCGAGAATCATAACAATCCCGATAAAGGTTGGACTTTTCTCTGGATTGGAATTTATCTTTATTGTAATTGGGACGGGACACAGTGGCTTTGCGACGTTTGGAAGACTCGGGCATTATTGACAGACAGAGGAAAGACCACCACAATAAACCCCCCAAAACCACTCCACCAAGACATAACCAAAAACCCCAATTACAACCCCCAAAAATAAAGCAAAAGATCACAACATGTTAGTATCCAGGGTCCAAACAACAGTTAAAAGAAGAAGAAGAAGAGCATGGTTAGGACAAGGTGAGCAACAACCATTATAACAGCAAGAGAAACCAAAACCAAAAAAACTATCACTAGCATGATGAAGAAGAATGGGACATAGAGTAAATCATAAACACTACAGCAGCCGAAATATGTATGCAAGATGAGGTATGAAGACAGCAATCATGTCAACTCCCCAAAAAAAACCAGCATGAGGGCAGCTTAATTAGTGAAGCAAAATCAAACCAAAACCAAAATCCTAACAAGCACACAATGTTAAAAGGGTGCACAACACCAAGCAAACAACCAATCAAAAAAAATTAAAAAATAACAAAAGAAAAAAAAAACAAATAGAAAAAAACAGAATAAGCCCTAGAGTGCACAGACAAAACTTGAAGCAGCACCTAGAAGGAGAGGACGAATAGGGGACAAAAATAAGAGGAGAAGAGAGAGAAACTTACCAAAAATAGGGAGGGAAGGCTTGATTAAAGAGAAAAAAACCCAAATCCAGTGAAATCCAAGGGATGAGTAGCAATGGAGAGGAAATCGCCTTAGGAGAGAGAGAGAGAGGGCAATCGAAGAAAATGAGGAAAAATGGGACTGAAAGGACAGAGGGCACATTTTATACCAGACCAGATCGCTCGAGCGAGAAAATGTTTGCTTAAGAGCGAGGGTCGCTCGAGCCACAACTCCGTCGATCGAGCCAAAAAAACACACTCTCAGAATCTGGACCACCTGCAAAAGTACTGGACTAAAGGATTTTTCGCTCGAGCATAATAACTCTCGCTTGAGCGGAGAGAAAAAAAATTTGCACCTTGAAAACATCCTGCTGTGCAGTGTAAGAAACTCAAACTGACAAGTATGGCCTGAAACAACTAAGGATTAGTAGACTAGCCATAATGTGGGACTAAGATGAAATAATCCACATACCATGAAGTCCGTAATCTTGCAATGTGGACAGTATGAAGCACGATATCATGAGCAAAACAGGTAAACATGAATCAATGAGCATAAGCAATATATGAATACATAACTCAAAGGCAAACACGAGAGTTCACATAATGAATGTGTGTGTGTGTAATCCTTGAGATGCCACAGAGCTAGAGTTAATCCTAGTAGTGATCAGATGGTTGGAACTCCGGCAAAAGAATCAAAACATCACTGAGGAAAGTTAAACCACTAGGAATCAAGAGATATTTGTTACGTAAAAGCAGAGGCTCCCCCTCAATCAATGTGTCCATTTTTTCTTTTTCTTTTTTTTTTTCATTTTTGACTTTTTTTCTCTCTTGTGGGCACTCACTGGTGGCTTGCACGCTTAAGAGTATGGAGACCAAACTAGAGAAGCATGGAAACAATGATGATGGCTTGGTTGGTGCCTCTGAGGTAGCCTTTTCCTAATATCCGGACTTCAAAGAAGTGAGGGAGAAACCATGGAAGTGAAACTAGATGGTGGATGGTTAAGAGACTCAATATCACCCATAATATGCCAGTATAGGTCAATTCCTTTAGAAATGTATAAGAGACCATGTTAGAAGTCCATAGAGAAAATTGATCACTTATGTGGAAACCCCTGTAACAGTTTATCTCAAGAATATATGCAGAATGAGATCATGAATTCAATGAGCATGAGCATTCAGAATGAGCTATAGACAAAGATAAATGAAATCTTGCAAGCAGCATGAGAGGTGTTCTTTTAAGTCTAAGTGCAAAGATGACAAGAATCACTCTCACCCACTCAAGGAACAAGCCATACTCTAGTCAATGATTACTACACCCAAGGTCTTTCTAAGGAATTCAAACCTAAGAAGATCAAGAGGTTTTGTAAAAATATCAGTTTTTGGGTGCTGAGTGGGTACATGTTCAAGAACTACAAGGCCCTCCTCAACTAACTCTCGAATAAAATGATGACGAATGTCAATATGTTTAGTGCGAGAGTGTTGGATAGGATTTTTAGAGATGTTAATGGCACTTGTATTATCACAGAAAAGGGTGACAGTGTCCTGGTCTATACCATAATCATGAAGCATTTGTTTCATCCACAATATTTGTCCATAACAACTACCTACATCAATATACTCAGCCTCGGCGGTCAAAAGAGAGATGGCATTTTTTTTTTGCTATGTCAGCAACCAGATTATTCCTAAGGTAAAAACACCCTTTTTGGATGTGCTCTTTCGATCATTGGTCAGCACACCCTGGCTAGTCGACTATTAGAAAAACCAGTGATTTCGGCTGTAGTGTCAGTCGAGAACCAAATCCCATACCCCAATGTCCCACTAACATACTTAATGATGTGTTTGACCGCAAGAAGATGAGACTCTTTTGAACATGCTTGGTAACGAGCACAAACACCTACACTAAATGCCATGTTTGGCCAACTGGCTGTGAGGTACAAAAGACTCCTTATCATGCTTCTATAAAGAGTAGGATCAATATCAGTGCCAGAGGAATCTTTGAAGAGGTGAAGACTAGTGCTCATGGGAGTGCGTGCATGTTTGGCTGACTCTAGACCGAACTTAGATACAAGGTTTTTGGCATACTTGGTCTGAGAGACAAACATACCCGAAGGTGACTGTTTAATTTGAAGACCCAAGAAAAAAGACAACTCCCCCATTATACTCATCTCAAGCTCATGTGTCATGCAATCCGAGAAATATTTCACAAGAGAATCAGAAGTCAATCCAAACACAATATCATCAACATAAATCTGAGCAATAAGTATATGAGACTTTGTATGTTTCACAAATAAGGTCTTGTCCACACTACCCCTTTGAAAATCATTATCAAGAAGAAATGTAGTAAGTCTATTATACCAAGCTCGAGGGGCTTGTTTCAACCCATATAATGCCTTGTCTAACTTGTAGACATGGTTTGGACATTTTGGGTCCTCAAACCCTTTTGGTTGCTCAACATATGCCTCTTATTTCAAGTACCCATTCAAAAAGGCACTTTTCACATCCATTTGGAACAATTTGAACCCTAGAAAGCATGCAACACCAAGTAAAATATGAATAGATTCAAGACGTGCAACAAAGGCAAACGTCTCATCATAGACAACACCCTCTACTTGTGTATAGCCTTGAGCAACCAACCCAGTTTTATTTCTAACCATAGTACCCATCAGATTTATTTTTAAATATCCACTTGGTACCTATTACATTCATGTCTTTAGGTCTGGGAACAAAAGTTCAAACTTTGTTACGTTCAAATTGACCTAATTCTTCATGCATTGCATTAACCCAACTATTATCAAGTAAGGCCTCTTTTACATTTTTAGGTTCAATTAATGAAACATAGCACATATGAGATACCTCTTCTCGAATTTATTTTCGGGTTTCCCATTTGATCTAAGACACTTCCAATCACCAGTTGAACCGGATGATTCAGTGTTACCCTTACTAATGGTTTTAAAACTAGACTGGTAGTGACTTGAGAATCGGAGGTAGTGTCTCTTTGTGCACTTTTTGGACTCAGACTTACCATAGAAGTTGGTGTTGGGTTACCTTCTTGGTCTTGGCCCTATGCTTCTCCTTGACTTTGTGGTTCAGCATCCAAGATTGGAGACTCACCATCTTCTTTCTCATGTATAGATGAAGTAGGGGAACCTGTGTTATCTACAACCACGTTGATCGATTCCATTAAAGATAAAGTGCGCAGGTTATAGACACGAAAAGCTTTACTAGTGGTTAAATACCCTAGAAAAATACCTTCATTCCTTCGGGAGTCAAATTTTTCCAAAGGCTCTTTATCTTTGAAAATGTAACATTTACTCCTAAAAGTTTTGAAGTATTTTATGTTAGGTTTCAACCCTTTCCATAATTCATATGGAGTTTGTAAAGTGTCGGGACTTAAATACACCCGATTCACAACATAAACAGCGGTATTTAAGGCTTCAGCCCAGAACTTTGGAGGAACTTTCTTGCTAAGGAACATGACCCTAGCCATCTCTTGAAATACCCTGTTTTTCCTCTCAACAACTCCATTTTGCTGTGGAGTAATGGGTACAGAAAACTCATGCTTAATTTCATGCATATCACAAAAATCCGAAAACGAGCTATTTTCAAATTCACGACCATGATCAATTCAGATTCTTATGTGTAGACACCCCATTTTTTACCGTCCTCAAGACTTGGACGTCATCGTTTGAACACTCGATGATCATCTATGTTCGTGTTCGTCTTGAGTTCTCGGAGGTCTCGGTCGCGCGCCTTGCCTCAAGATCTCTCGACTTATTTGTTTTGTGCTTGGCTGGACCAAGGACTTGTGATCTTTGCACCTAAGGGCGGGAAATGGCTTGTTGGCTATCCCCACACCCCACCGGCCTTGGCATATTACCACTGGCCCTGTTTTATTGCTACCGGCCAAAAGTGTTGGCCGGTCGGCAATGTTTTTAGTCGGACAGCCCTTTGTGTTGGTCAATCAGCCTTTTATGCTGGCCGAATCCTGTTCATCTGCTTTATGCAGATATTTAGTGCCAGGTGGCACATACTGTATCCTCCATACACGTGTATGGAGGATTTGCACTTTTGTTTTAGCTTCTTGAGGAAGCTTGGACCTTTTGAACCCTTGTTTTAGCTTCTTGAGGAAGCTTGAACCTTTTGAACCTTTTTTAACTTTTTTAGGAAGGTTGAACCTCTTTTAGCTTCTTAAGGAAGCTTGAATATTTTTAGCTTCTCCAAGAAGCTTGAACCTCTTTAGCTTCTCCAAGAAACTTGAACCCCTTTAGCTTCTCCAAGAAGCTTGAACCTCTTTAGCTTCTTGAAGAAACTTGAACCTTTTTAGCTTCTTGAAGAAGCTTGAACCTCTTTAGCTTCTCCAAGAAGCTTGAACCCTCTTGTTTCTCTATAAGAGAGGACCTCCCTCTCCTTTAGAGAGGTTCCAAAAATTTGTTCAAGGCTCCAAGATATATGTCTCTTTATATCACTATATTTTGGGTTCAAAAGGGTCTTGTTCTTGACCTATTACACCACACCTCATAGCGACACACCTCCACCATTCATCTAAGGTTCTTGGAGGTCATTTTCAAGAGGTTAAAGAGTTGGTTCTTGGTCCAAGAACCTGCTGGTTTTTGCGCTGTGCATCAAGGGTGAGACTACCCTCTTATTCCGCCATTTTTGCAAACACAACTTTTAACCCATCTTGCATGCTGTTTTTGAGCTTAACTTATAAAACTGATAAAAGTTCTGTTTTTTGCATGCTTTTGAAAAGTTTTTTAAGATCACTTTGTGGTTTGGGAATTGTTTACCCCTCTTTAGGCCTTGTTTGGCCTCATTTTTGTGGCATTTTTATGACTTCGGGACACATTGTTATTGGCCTTCTCACCAGTGGGTGGGGGTGGTGT
>NW_021032401.1:97629-113870 GCF_004153795.1 Camellia sinensis | reverse complement strand
ATTAACACCAAACCAAACACAATGCAATGCATGCACAACTTAACAAAGCTAATGCATGCCAAACAATGCAATGCAACCTAAACATGTAAACAACATGGCATGCCAACAAGTATGCAACAATGTTATGTAATGCAACTAGCATGCAACAACATGCAATGCACCAAAGCAATGCAACAACATGCAATGTGACAAGCATGCAACAACATGCAAAATGGACTTAAATTAAAATGGACAGATCTCAAATCATGCCTAAATCAGTGTCCATAACAACTCTTAAAAGTTGGCATGAAAGGCTAGCAAATGCATGCCATGCAATAGCCCACCAACTAGGCACAAAGAGGCATAAACTCTCAGAAGTGCACAAGGAGTGACAAATGTGGAAGTGTGACAACACTATAAACTCTGAAATCAAGTAAGAAATGATGCCAAATCATTCAAACAACATAATCATGGCATGCTAGAAGGCTCAAAGCTTCAAACTAGCATAGGCACTTGCACTATAGCTATGAAAAACATGAACCATATGCGCGAAGACACCTTAAAAAAGTCCTAGAGCATGTCAAATCAAGGCTAAAACATGCATGGACTTAGAGCCAAAACAAGCTAGCAAATTGGCGAAAACAATCAAGCATGTTAGACTAGTAAGCATGGATTACACTACAAAGTGTATTAAAGCATGCAAGAGGTGAGTCCAACAATCAAAATCAAAGTTATAAACATGTCAAAATAACACCGAAAAACATACTTGAACTAAGCTAATTCAAACCACAAAAGCATGCTACTTTGTAAGGCTAACAAGGCCAGGGCAACCAAAAGAGGATTTACATTACAAGTGCAATAAAGCATGCAAAGAGGTGACCAAGACAGCCAAAAACCAGAGTTTTATGGAAGGTCTGATAAGTCACAAAAAATGAGCCTAAAAAAAAGGCCTATAAAAGAAGTAAAAACACAGCGCTCATTTGGTTTGGTATCAACACTAGCAAGCAAGACAAGAGGAGAGGGACCAACCCTCTCCTATTTGGGCCCTCAAACAGGCGTTTTACCATTTGAAATTTTCTCTATTTTTATGGTTCTAAGGCAATAAAGAAGTGTGTTTGAAATGTATTGAAAGTTTAGCTCACAAGGCCTTATCAAGCCAAGCGAGCAAAAGAGGAGGACAACCCCCCTAGCCAACCAGGAAGAAACTCAAGACTTTTAGCACTGAAAACAAAAGGAAAATGGAGGTTTTTGTAAGTTCAAACACAGCCCTCTCAAAAATAGCCCCAAATAGTTGAAAACTATGGCAAGCTAGTATGCAAAACAAGCTAAAGGAGGTGAGTGTATTACCTTTGGAGCACAACAGCAAAAATGGCCTCTTTCTTGGCTCAAATGCCTTCTATCACCCAAAAAATAAGCTCCAAGGGAACCTCTGCCCATGATATAGCAACCCTTAATGAATGGATGACCTAGGCAAACTAGCAATAAATTTCTCTACTTCTATGCAGCTTCTATGCCAAGAAAAGCGGTAAAAGAGAGAAGAAAACTAGGAGCAGAGAGGCAGAGATTTAGGCTCTGAAAATTTTGTAGAGAGAGAATTTTTTAGTGAGATTAAGCTCTCAAAACTTGTCAAGAAGTTCTAACCCATCCAAAAATGAGTATAGGTTCATTATAGGCAATTCAATGAGAGCTTTTGGCTCGAAAATTCTAAAGTTGGGGTACAACTGGTAGCTTGCTAGGAAATAGCTGGATGGAGAAAATATCTTCAAAAAATCTAAGATTGAGGTCACTCTTGGCCGATATGGCCATCTTTGGTGCTGATCTACTAGTGATGCTGGCCAATCCTGCTTAACTTTTTTGGCCGATCGGCATTTATTTGTAGTCGATGAAATTCGTTGCTCTGCACGGTTTCCAACTTCAAAATTGGGTGTAATCATCTATCCTTATAATGAACTGCTTTTTTTAGGTCATTATTGTGTTCCAAATAATTGCAAGCCCCAGAATTTAAGCTTCCAACGGTGGTTAGCCTTGCATCAAAAATTCCAACCTTTCGAAAAGTTATGCCTGTTTTGGTGAAGCCGCTTAGTTTCAATCCTTACCCCTCGGATTGATGCACTCAATCTTCAACCAATCTAATCTCCCTCCACCGGACTCCGAGATTAGGAGATTCTTCAGTGTAAAATGAAGGCCCGCGGAAGTCTATTTCAATGGTGGTGGCCTCATAGCTTAAATCACAGTGTATAAGACAGATACACCTGATTAGCGAGACCGTTCGACTCTCTCTCTAGCGATTCGATACCCACCCTTCTTCTTTAACTTGGTTTCTCTTCCCCTCTTATTTCTTCAACTCCAAACCCCGAAGCAAGGTGTTTTTGAAGATTTTTTTCAAAGAATTAACTCTCTGTTCCATTTGCATTTTCCACTGTAACTTGCTCGGGTTGTGGACACCCCATTTTTGGACTTGACTTAGACTCAGACGTCACATTGGAGCGCCTCGTGATGTGCATATGTGCTCGTTCATGAGGTTTTGGAGTCTCAGGCTGCGAGCTTGCCTCCCGACTTCGGACTCTTATGCTGCTTTGGCCTCGGTTTACGAACAGGCCTCTATTTTCTTTGTTTTTCTCTCCCAAAGGGAGGGAGCAGGGTCTCGTAGATCATCTCCAGTGGCCGTATTAGCTACGTTTCGGTGCGTTCGTATTCTCTCTCTTTTGGGTGTTAAGCCAAGCACGAGGAACGAAGGACGTTTCATACTTGAAGTGATGAAAGTGCCTCAATTCTCGGTCGCCGACCCTCTTGATCATGCATGATAGAGGTTAAGGCATTTATCTGTTTTTGTGCATTTCAACCATATTGATTTGTGCAACTCCGCCCCTTTGGCCATTATGCATCGAAATGCGTGATTGATGGCTCGAGAGTCGAGCACTACACTCATTTGAGCTTCAAACATGATAAGGAGTGTGGTTATACAAACATTTTCTTGCAAATGTATTGCCATGCCTCTGTTTGTACTCTGCTACAGCAAAAGGAGGAGTTTACAGGAAGAGATGGCCGATCGGCTATCTAGTGTGCCAATCAGCTACAAATATTTGGCCGATAGTCTCAAAATTGGTCGATGACCATTATTTACTGGCCGATGGCCACCCCTCTTGGCCAATGACCTCTGAGAATGTCCATGAGGTAGGTTAGAAGCATCACAGAAGTTGGCATAATTTTCAGAGGTGCAGAACAGTGCAAACAAAGGCAACATGAGGCATCGCAACGGATTTCCGAGCGAAGTCGATCGAGCATGCATATGCCCCTCTTCTCGAGACCGTTTTAACTGCATTGTATAGTTAGTTAATTTGTAAGTAATTAGTTAATGTGTTAGCTAATTTATTTCATAGTTGTAAATTCTTAATTGGCTTAGCTTAGCTAATATTCAATTTGATTATGTAATAATTAGTCTAATTAGATTATTAGATTAGTTAGAATAGCTTAGCGTAGCTAACTTGTATTATTCATTCGGACCCTCCGCCAGCGAATTTTGTAATAAGTGTGCGTGAGTGTGTGAATGTCTTCCAACCCCATGTCTTTCTCCCTTTTACTTATCAGCTTTTGATGGTTAGTTTTAGGACATATTTCAATTAGCATCCTTATGCTAACATGTTTCCATCCATTCATCTGTCTTGCATGCACCGGGCTCGGCGCATCATACAAACTACATTGTATTTCAATACCAATTTGAATACATGTTATCTATTTGCATTCACATGACATCTTAGAATAGCCGAGCCTAACTTAGTTGCATTTTGCATGTGTTGCATTAGGCATTCTTGACATAGCTAGGGTCATGCATTGATTTCTAACATAGCTTTTGTTTTGGCTCGGAGTACTAGGTAAGGTTTTATGCTTTATCATCCTTGGATGAGTGTGAGTGTTGCCATGATAGCATGCTTGCCACGAGGCTAGCTTCTTAAGTGTTTAATTGAATGAATGCCTGTGGATGAAGGCTTCATTGTTTGAATTGGAACAATTCATCAAAATGCGAGTTTTAAGTCCACTTTGCGAAGTGGCAAAGTCTTATTTTCTAAGCCCACTTGAGGGTGGCAAACCCACATCTTAGCCTACTTGCAAGTAGCACCTTCAAACCATATTAAAAACAAACATAAGATGTTTTGTTCTAATTTAGGCGATCTAGTCTATACTTGTATGCTGTGCGCATCACATAGTAAAGCTAGCTAATAACCCGGAATAAGAACACATGTGTTTTCAAAAACAACATTTCATGTTAGTAAAGGCCGATCTTTTGATCGGGCGAGCAGGGGTGCTCATTACATGACCTTCCTCTCTCGTACCCAAGTTCCCGAGCCGAGACAACTTTGGTGATGACGAACACGTGGCGTTAGGCACGAGTCAGGGTTTTCTAAGTTTCCCAAAAAACAAAACATTTAGGTGGTGACTCTGTATCTGGCAAAGCAGTCCATCTTTGGTACTTCTTTATTAAAATCAGTTTTCCAAAACGATTTGCCGGATTTGAACTCTTTGGTGATTTATCGGTCTTGCATTGCACTTTGTGAGATTAGATTCAGAACTGTGACATGAGTCCAAACTGTAGTAGCTAATGAACAAAACGGATTTCACGCCATTCGCGGGCGGAGCCGGGACGTTCGGGCACATCTACAACTGTGTTTTTACTTTCCGTTCCGATTTAGGCATCAACTTGGACATGATCAGACTTGCCTAGAGGAGGGGGTAGAATACTCGGTTTCATTCCCCGTATGAGGCTCACATTTGGCTAGGTACCTCACTGCTTGGAGGAAGACAGAGCTTATGGCTCCTACCCTTAGTTCTAACTACACACATTCTGACGAGTACCTGACTTGGCTCGAAGATGAGGCGCAATCAGAGCCCACTTTGGCATCAGAGGCTTCCACAAGTACAAGCAGGGGACGTAGGAGCACCTGACTCATCTATGTCCCTAGTTTATTGCTTTGATCTTTACTTTTCAAGTTTTATGCATGTAATCAAAGCAGCTTTGATTTGTATCGAGAGTTGGAGAACTTTGTATTGAAATCAATGAAATTAAAGTTGTGAGCACTGAAAATTTTCCTTTTGGTCCAAAACTGGTCTAAGTTGTAAAAGGTAAATTTTGAGCAAAAATCAACTTTTATCAAAACTTTTCAAAACCATTTTCGATAAGGATCACCACTTGACACACACAGAATTAATCCTCGAGATGTACAACCCCGAATCTGAAGATCACAAATTGCCCCTTGACTGAATAACACTGCTCAGTACTGTAACCAGCTTTCAGAATAAAGATCACAACCGAACATCCAGACAGAGAACGGACAAGGATAACCAGATCAACACATGGATAGGAGAGTTGAGTTGGATATGTTTAAGGCCAAACTTCATAATGAAGTTGCCTACGTATCCAAAAGATGGGAATCAGGCCTTATGTAGTTTGGTTCGAGGTCACTCGAGTATTAACGCTCTCCTTTTGCACTCTAACTTTTGCCAAGTGTAGATGTCCCCGAACGTCCTGGGAGGGAAATCCCCCCCCCCCCCCCCCCTCCGTTTTGTTCATTGGGCTCACTACAGTTCAGGACTCAATGTCACGGTCTGCTATCTAATCTCGCAGAGTGAAATGCAAGACCGATGAATCATCAAAGAGTCCAAATCCGGTAAATCATTTTTGAAAACATATTTTTTTGAAAGAAGTGCCAAACATGGACTGCTTTTCCAGATATAGAGTCGCCACCTAAATATTTTATTTTGGGAAATTTAGGAAACCCTGACTCGTTGCCTAAGGCCACGTGTCCGTCATCACCAAAGTTGCCTTGGCTCGGGAACTTGGGTACGATTGGGGAAGGTCACTTCGTGAGCACCCCGCTTACCCGATCAAAGATCGGCCTCTACTAACCATGATATCTAGTTTTGAAAATATTATGCGTTCTTATTCTGGTTATTAGCCTAGATTTACTATGTGATGCGTGCACCATACAAGTATAGACTGGATCGCCTGAATTGGAACGAAACGTCTCATGTTTGTTTTGAAAACGGTTTGCTACTCGCAAGTAGGCTATTATGTGGATTTGCCACCCTTAGGTGGGCTTAGAAAACATGATGATTTGCCACTCTCAAGTGGGCTTAAAACTCACAATTGATGAATTGTTCCAATCGAAATAACCCAACCTTCACTCACAGGCATTCAGGCAGTTTATATCATATAAGCAAATAGCCTCATGGTAAGCATGCTATCATGGCAGTCACTCACACGCATGCAAGGATGCTAAAGCATAAGTACTTACCGAGTACTCCAAGCCAAAATAGAAGCTATGTTAGAAATCCATGCATGATCCTAACTATATAAAAATGCCTAATGCAACACATGCAAAAATGCAACTACAATAGGCTCGACTATTATACAAATGGCATGTGAAATGCTACAACTAACACATATTCAACTTGGAATTGAAATACGTTGCAGTTAGTATGATGCGCCGTGCCCGATGCGTGCAAAACAAATAAATGATGCAAACATGCAAGCATAAGTATGCTAATTGAAACATGCCCTAATCTAAACATCATAAGCTGGTAAATAAAAGGGAGGAAGACGTGGGGTTGGAAGACATACATCACACGTACGCACACTTATTACAATTGTGCCCTCGCTCGGAGGGTTTGAATAAATAATATAGTCCGAATAATAATTACAGTCCGAATAAGTACAAAACCCTAATTAATTAACAATTTAACTAGGAAAGCAAGTAAATTAGCACGCAAATCCATGGACCGCCTCAGCTCTGTTCCGAATGATGAAAGATGCATGCTTGAGTTGCCTTGCGCAGAAATCCATTGCGATGCCCCGATTCGCCTCTGTTTGCAATTAATGCCGGAATGCTGTGTGAAGCTTTAGAAAGCTGCTGATTTCTGATTTGCTACAACAGAGAACAAGAAAGGGGCACAACAAAGTATTTTCACATATGTATGCATGACTACTCTTCAAGGAGTGTAGTCCTCGATCCTCATGCCACCAATCACGCATCTCGATGCATGATGGCCGAGGAGTCGAATTGCACGACTTGATGTGAAATGAACGCACATATAAACACAACACGAGCTAAACTCCATCATGGGTAATCCGGAGTGTCGGCGATCGGGAATTGAGACATGTTCTGTCACTCGGAGTACGAAACGTCCCTCGTTTCCCATGCTTGGGCTAACTCCTATCCCAAACACAATGGAAATGAGATTGCATACACAATGCGACTAACATACAACCTAGCATACGTAATGATATGAAAGGGCATACACAATGCTTGATGTAACATGGCATACACAATGCTCTAACATGCAACTCAGCATACACAAAGGCTATGGACTAAAATGGCATACACAATGCATGATGGACTTACACCAACATGAGTGGATCTCAGCCACACTCACATCAGTGGCCATTAGATGAAAATGAGACAATCGAAATGCGTACACACATGCACGAATACCAAAGACCGAACCTAAGACATGCCATGCAACTTTAACAAGGCATAGCAAAGGATGAAACATGAAATGGAATAGCATAAATTATAGCTCTGAAACAGCATGAAATATGGTCCCGAAACATGCAAATATTGCACAGAATGCAAGCTAGGGGGCCCGAGTACCGAAACTAGTGAAGTGCGTTACACTAGAGGTACCCAAAGCAATGCATCAAAGGTGAAACCAACCCCAAACAGACCCTAGGCAGGTCTGAAACAGTGGGAAATTGGCTTAAAATGATGACTCGGAATGCAATGAAATGGAGCTCATTCAATGACCGGTAAATGGGGCATACAAGCCCGACTCTCAAACGCATTTAAAGAGATGAAAACATGGCAACATGACATTCAAATAGGTTCTGAAATGTGATGAATAATAGGCTCAAAACATGAACACACGTCAGTATATGCATGGAATGGATCTCAAAACTCAAAGCAAAGCATGGACCTTGAACTATAAGTATGCAAAACTAACATCATTCAACCACAAGACTGAAAAACAGAGCTAGGGCAGTCCAAAATAAGCACATTATCAGTTTAAGGCATGGCCAAAATATGCTAGAATCAATGGTCTATAAAGCATGCAAACAAGGCTAGTGAACCATGAGTTGTTCTACAATTATATGAAGCATATGCGGGCTCACCCAACCAGCCAAAAACAGAAGTATTTCGTGTCAAAATATGCCCAAATAACCACTGAAACTCAGTCAATGCATGCAAAAATGATGGGCTCCTTTGAAAGGCCAATAAGAGGGTTACTCTACACATACATGATGGACATCAATGATGGTAAAACCACATCTGGAAATAGGTTATGACAGCCCCAAAACTCACCAAAAAGGCCCTGGAATCAACCTAGGAAGCATGCAAATGAAAGACCCTTTGAAAGGCTTTGAGTGGGATTGTTCTACACATGCATCATAGACAAAAAATATGGCCAAAGGGGCTCCAGAAAAAGTCAAGGAAGACCTTAAAACTCACAAAATAAGGCCTGAAATGTGACTTCACAACATGCAAGATGGAGCCCCTTTGGAAGGCCAACAATGCTAGTAAAGACGACAAGGGGTGAGAGGGTCACCCCTCTCTGATTTTGAAGCTCAAAAACACATATTAGCCACTAAAAATCCACTGGATTTCAGTGGCTAAAAGGCCAAACCAAGGCCAATGCAAATGCTCAAATGCAAGGCTCAAAACATGAGGAAATGAAGCATGGAAGGGGGAAGATGAACCCAAACATAAAAAAGTTCTTAAAAAAACATGTTTAGAATATCAAAACAAGACCTTTTTCAGTTTATGTCAAAGTCCAAAAATGCTTGAAAATAAGGCTAAAGAATGGAGCAAAATAATGTCAAAAAAGGGAAAATGAAGACTTACCCTTGTGGCATAGCAATGCAGCAACTTCTGGACCCAGAAAGTGAGCTCTCCACCTCTGAAAATCAATCCCAAGGTGGTTGAGTGGATGGTGGAGGTGGTAGGCTAGGAGGTGTAGTGTAAATAGTGCATGAACAAAGGGGTTTTGGAGCTTGGAAGAGAGAGAGATGGAGGGAAATGTTTGTATGCTCTAACCAAAGGGTTCAACCCTAGCAATGGAAGAGGAGGCCTCCCTTTATAGAGAAGAGAGGCCAAAGCTTCAAACCAAGCTCAAAGATCCTCCATACACGTGTATGGAGGATCACTTCTGAGGCTTCCAGCTGGCACAGCTGGCTTACACTCAAAGAGACCAAAAAGCAGGAAGCAGGCCGACCAGTTAAGGTGGTCTGCCGGCCACTCCCCCTGGTCGGCCGACCAGGGGTCAAAAAGGTCAAGGAGAACTGTTGGTCGGCCACCCCAAAAAGATGGCCTCCCAGATTAGTGCAACACAGCTGTATAGTGGAAAACCAGAAAATGTGACCCATGAGAGAGAAAAACCAGGTTTTTAGCAAGGTTCAAAAGGGTCAAGAAGAATTACTGGTCGGCCTACCCATATTGGTGGCCTCCCAGATGAGTACAACATAATGGTGGTATGAAAAACTAGAAATTGTGGCTCAAAAGTGAGAAAAACCAGCTTTCTGTTAGAAAAATCGGCTAGATGAGAGAGAAAGCTAGTTTCCAAGCGGAAAAGGTGGCCTCCCACCATACTACCACCTCCCTAGCAAATAAAATAGGGTCCCTACCAAAAATGGGCCAAGACGGATGCACAACGAAGGTTCAGGGGCCAAAACACGCAGTTCGGGGCCTCGAAATAGGCTGTTAGGCACCGGAAGTGGCGTATGACCACGAAGGTGGTCTCCTGGGCCACAGTGTCCCTCTAAAGGGAGGAACCAAGGTGTGTGGAAAAAATCGGAGCAAACAGAGTTAGTTAAGCGGTCCCGAACCGAGGCGCACGGCCGACGGCTCCAAAAAACCAAAAACTGGGCTCCAAACGGGAAAAATGGCCTACGACTACAAAACGTAACCTATGGCCAATGAGAGATGGTCTATGAGACCTCTCCCTCCCTTTGGGAAGAGAAAACAAAGAAAACAGGACCTGGTTCACAAACCGAGGCAAAGCACAAAAGAGCCCCGAAGTCCGGAGGCAAGGCTCGCAGCCAAGACTCCACAACCTCAGAACGAGCACAATATGCAACATCACCGAGCGCTCTGTTGGTGACGTCTGAGTCTTGAGGTTGGTCAAAAATGGGGTGTCTACGATTGCCCCTCTTTGACAAAACTCGGAAGTCATAAGTGACGGGAGTGAATGTCAATGCCCAGAGACGACCCATTTTTGACAAGGCCGAAGACTTAGACAAACAGGCGAGATAAACAAAGATGTGCCCGCAGGCATGCCCGTAGGCAGGGGGAAAAATGCAAAATGATATGCACAAAGCCGAACATAACTCATGGTCATGCAAATGAAGCTGTAATGAAGCACATATACACAATGAATGCAACAATTTAAGCGAGCGAATAAAAACCAAACTACATTACATGCAGAAATGATATAAAATGATTATGCAATCTTAGCAAGCATGTGCGATAGATACACAAAAGTGGACGAGGTGTGATAGATACACAGAGTGAGTAAGCATGTGTGATAGACACACAAAGCGAGTGCAGTGATAGATACACTAAAGTGAAGATGTGATGGATACACAAAGCGTGCGTGTGATGGATACACAAAGCAAACGTGTGATGAATACACAAAGTAAACGTGTGATAGATACACAAAGCGAGCGTATGATAGATACACAAAGGGTGAACACAAAGTGTAATAGATGCACTTAGTGAAAAAAGTCTGATGGATACACAAAAGATGAACACGAAGTGTGATAGACGCACTAAGTGAACAAGTGTGATGGATACACAAAAGATGAACATGAAGTGTGATAGATGCACTAAGTGAACAAGAGTATGATAGATACACTAAAGGCGAACACAAAGTGTGATAGATGCACTATGTGAACAGAGTATGATAGATATACTAAAGGTGAACACAAAATGTGATAGATGCACTATGTGAACAAATGTGATGGATACACAAAAGGTGAACACGAAGTGTGATAGATGCACTTAGTGAACAAGTATGATAGATACACTAAAGATGAACACAAAGTGTGATAGATGTACTATGTGAACAGAGTATGATAGATACACTAAAAATGAACACAAAGTGTGATAGATGCACTTTGTGAACAGAGTATGATAGATACACTAAAGGTGAACACAAAGTGTGATAGATGGACTATGTGAACAGGTGTGATGGATACACAAAAGGTGAATGAAGTGTGATGGATACACTAAAGGTGAACACAAAGTGTGATAGATGCATTAAGTGAACAGGTGTGATGGATACACAAAAGATAATGAAGTGCGATGGATAAACTAAAGTAAACGAAGTGAATATGTGCATGATAGATACACAAAATGAGGATGTGTGTGATAGATACAAAAAATAAGAATATGTGTGATAGGTACAGAAAATGAGAATGTGTGTGATAGATCCAAAAAATGAAAGAAGTGTGATTGATACACTAAGTGAAGAGAGTGTGATTGATACACTAAATAAATGAACTGTGATTGATACACTAACTAAATGAAGTGTGATTGATACACTAAGTAAATGAAGAAAGTGAAGTATGATTGATACACTAAATAAATGATCTCAGACGACACTTCTTTGAATGAGCCGTACATACCATATCGTGCATGAATGAGAAAGAAACTTGATATGTACAATGCAATACGATGCATGATGTTTAAGGAACGCAATAAACAAGCGTAGCGGCGCTTTAGAAAGCACCTCATGGGGTGAGTGGCGATGAATCGCTCTGCTTTGACGGGGATCTCCCCTCGTGCTCTTCGAACACTTACCTTCAACTGAAAGTACAAAGGCTTTGGAATACTGACAAGGGTTCTTCACGTAGAACACTTTGGATGCTGCCTTTATTCCTGATCATATTCACAACTTTCCCTATTCTCCAACGGGGTGACAGACTAGGTTGGTTCGGTATCCAAAATTGAGGTGCATACACGTTATCTCAACCTATAGGGCTTCCATACAGATTTCAAGCCGAGGACACGCCATTGGGTATTTAAACCAAACTTTAGTCTCGGAAATCCCGAACCTTTGCGTTCTAGGCAACAGCCATTCGAACTGTAGTTTCCACCGTCGCAGTTGTTCTCCTAGGAACTCATTGCGAACACAGCCAAGATGCCTCTAGTAGGGAATGGTACTTAAGGAGAGCGCCTTTGATCGCCATCCTGGCTTGAAGCAGACTTGATCTTGAACTTGAGGTAGAGGCACACTCATACTTTGGAGCATTAGCAAGACCTGAAGAGGTACACACGGAATGCAATCTCGGAACTTACTGAAGTTGAAACAAACCCAGATACCCGACATTTTCCCTCTTTTCTTTTGCTTTGCAGTCTGGAACCTATATAGCTTCAGATAGGTCCTGGTTTTACTGTTTGCGCATGACCTGGGTTGAACCCTGCGGTTTTATGAAAGAACGAATCTTGTTTTGCACAGATGTGGAGAACGGCATGGCACTCGGAGCGCAAAATGATTTTATTTTTGAAATTGAGAGATGAGTTCTTGACCGGGGTATTGAGCCTACGACTGAACACAGCGCACTATGACTCAACAACGGAAAACAAAAGGTAAACAACCTAAACACATCGAGTAACACTTGAAACGACTCAAAACAAGAATCGAAATAAAACAAAAAGACACGACACTCAGACGTGCATAGGGAGCCTGTTTCTCTGGGTATTGTTTCCCACATTTCCTCATTTGTGATTCTCACATCACTCGGCCTTCAAGCTCGATTTTTCTCTCAAAACCCTTTTCTCGCTTTTTCTCTCAGCGCGCATCTCTCTATTTTTTAATCTCTCATTTTTCATCCCTCCCCAGGGTGGTTGATGGATAAACAGGAAGTTGTGGGCTCTTGCCCCTAGCATTCTGCTAGATTCTCTTTCTTGTTCACAACAGCGAGTTTCTCCCACAGAGCGGTTGCAATGCGACCAGACGTGCATTGGATCTGCAATTGACATCGGTTGACGATGCTCCGTTGGGGAGTTTGGACGTGATTAGATTTGTCCGGATGAGGGAGTGGAATATCTTGCTCCATTCCAGTTCATGCTTGAGGATGTGAGAGCTTTCTGCCCTTCATTGACAGCTTCAGTTGTGCCATTTTCTGGCAAGTAGAATGCCCTTTCTAGCAGATAGAGTGCCCTTTCTAGCAAGTGTGTTGACAATGGGGAAAAGACAGAACACCTGACTCAACTGTGCCCCTAGTTCATCATTTTGACCATTTTTTGTTTTTGGCTTTCTGTTAAAACAATTTTGACCAAAATGAGAGTTAGATTAACATGCTTGTTCAATTTTCTGATTTAAAATCATGTAAGTCAGGTTATGAGCACTGGAAATTTTCCTTTTTTGGGTCGAAGAAATGGTCCAGTTTTAGAAGAATGGAATAATTTTCAATAGAATTAGTCAACCTCATTAAAAAATTCTCAAAAACTAATTTTGCAAATGGTCACTACTCAACGAGCACAGAACCTACTCTTGAGATGCACAACTTCAGATCCGAAGGAAAATTGCCCTTTGCTTGAAGAGAGCTGCATGGCAACGGAAATTTGCCCCTTGTTTGAACGGCACTGCGGTGTATTGAATGGCAACGAAAAGTTACCCCTTGTTTGAATGGCACCGCAGCGCATTGTAGTCAGTCCTCAGAGTGACGAACACAACCAAATTCTCGGATACAGAGAAAGTGAAGATGATCAAAACCATTACATGGGCACAATCAATTTGAAGTGTTTTACGGCTGGACTTCAGGATGAAGTTGCCTACGTATCCCAAAGATGGAAATCAAGCCTTACGTAGTTCGGGTTAAGGTACACTCGTGTATTTAACCTCTCGTTTTGCGCTCTAACTTTTGCTAAGGTCGCCCTTCTGGGTTTTCAACCTTGCGAGCTTTGTTCTTCTTTTCTTTTCATTTCTTTTCATTTTTTTTTCTTCAATATTTTCAAGATTTTTTATTTCTTTTTCTTCATTTTTTTTTGCATTTTTCTTTTCTCTTTTTTTTTTTCTTACTTTAACTTTTGCCTGGGTTGCCCTTCCGAGTTTTTGGCCCAGTGAGCCTCTCAAGGGTAAAAGTGTAGCTTTGTCCATGTCAAATGGTTTTAAGATCCTGAAGTTTTCTGAATCCAGGAGAATGGCTGATGTTCGCTGACGATGCAGGAGTCCATCCAATGGGGGGCTGAATTTGTTCCTAGTGTTGTAGATAGGAACTCATTCTTGCCGATCTTCGTCTTTGACTTCTTTGAGCACATCTGATATTTTTGCCCCTAGTTCGAGGGGTGCTTCTGATCTAGCTTTGCAAGCTTCTTTTGATGACATCTAATCTTCTTGATCTGACTTATTTGCCCCCGATTCACGGGTTGCTACAAATCTGGCCACACAGGCCTCACATTGTGATTGACCTTTTGAACATTCTGAATTTCAAATTCAAGGTTTGAAAGTGAGGGTTGAGTCTCGGGGCTGGGAGCAATCCTAAGCTGCACAATCTCAAGAGCGATTCCATACAGGTCTTTGCAGGACCGCACAAAATATTTTTTGAAATTTTTTTAAGAAAGCGACAAATCGCTCGCGCTGAAGACAGTGTAGAACCAATCTGGATCAAGCCAGGGTCCTTCTCAGTACTCACATTAACAAACATGATCTCATTCATTAAGGGCATAGCACGCCTTTCTTTCTCTCAATTGATCAAATTTTTGCAAAACCCGAGGAATTCCTTCCTCTTTGTTTTCACCGCAGTGTTAGAAAAAGTTTTGAAAAGCTTAGGTCAATACAATGATTTGAAGGCACAGAAGAGCAGGTGAAAAGAACTGTCGTTTCATTCAAGTTTTTGGCACAACTGGCACAAGGCAGAAGCAAACATAAGGGTGTGAAAATTACTGCCATTTCATTCAAATCTGTTGGCATAACTGGCTCCCCAGCAGAAACAGACTCAAAAGAAAACAAAAGGACAAACACAAAACAAAATAGCGATATCTGAAGTAACACCCTCGGAATCACCCGACTTCTGTACAACAGGACTGCCTCAATACAACAAGACAGACCCTAAATAAAAAAGAATGACTCAAAACAAAGAGACAGACTCAAAGAAAAACCACAGAACTGACTCAACACCCAAGTCAAAAGCTACAAAAACCAACATTCACAAATGCTCAAAACAGTGCGTGCCACACGCCACATCTGGAGTAAACTGAGTGCCGGCCGTAGGTGGTTCATCCCCTGATCACATATTCGCACTATCCCCCAAGTTCATTGATCCAGTGGCGATAAACTTTGCTGAGCTGGTGCGGCGATGACCTTGTTGTCAAACAGATCCTGTACATCATGGCGCAGACGAAAGCAACTGTCAGTGTCATGACCGGTTTGTTGATGGTAGGCGCAGTACTTAGTCTGGTCATGCTTTGGAGGGAGAGGATCAGGTAAAGGTCGTTGTTCCAACGGTTTCAGATATCCTTTCCGAAGTAAGGCCTCTAGAGCCTTTGACAAAGGCATATAAAGTGGAGTAAAAACCCTCTTGACTCGAGGTGGATATTTGGTTTTTTGTGAGCTACTTCCAGATGCACCGGTGAATGGGGTAGCTGTTTTTGATGTGGTGGTGGTGACCATGCCCACTTCAGAAGATCTTGCAGCTGCATCACCACTGGTGGTCGTATTCGAACTGCAAGAAAACGCCCTCCTGGGCTGCTCCTTCTCCTGGTCAATGAGGCCCTACTTCATAGCATTCTCAGTTTGTACCCCCATCTCATGTAAATCTGAAAAGGTAGGGAAGGGGAGAACAATCATTTTCTACATAAGCTTGGGCTGGAGATTGCGCATAATCATCCGAATCTGGTCTTTGTCAGTGGGCCTAGTGGTCATCATTGAGGCCTTGGCCCTTCACCAGGTTACGAAGTCAGAAAAACTCTCCTTAGGCTCCTGCCTAGTTGTCTCGAGATCACGGGTTGTGACCTCGATCTGTGTATTATAGGAATACTGAGCGTCAAAAGCCTTAACCATCTCATCCCAATTCCTCTTAACTTCGTCTTCCAGTTTTGCGTACCAGATGGCTGCCACACCCGATAGGGTCTGGCCGAATAAAGAATGCTTCTGTAGTCTGGTGAGGCCCATCGGCCTTAATATGTCTGAAAACAGCCGTAAGTGCACCATGGGATCCCCGGACCCGTCAAAGCGGTCAATATGTGGCAGAGGGGACATATTGAATGATG
>NW_021032401.1:36222-96978 GCF_004153795.1 Camellia sinensis | reverse complement strand
AAGGTGCTGGAATGGATGGTGAAGGTGTTAGGCTTAGAGGTGTAGTGTAAAATGGCCAAGAATATTAGGGTTTGGAGCTTGGAGAAGAAGGCTATGAAGGATGGAGTGTGTATGCCTTAACCAAATATCTAACCCTTACAAAATGGCCGGATAAATTAGACGCAAATCCATGGACCGCCTCAGCTCTGTTCTGAATGATGAAAGATGCATGCTCGAGTTGCCTTGCGCAGAAATCCATTGCGATGCCCCGATTCGCCTCTGTTTGCAATTAATACCGGAATGCTGTGTGAAGCTTTAGAAAGCTGCTGATTTCTGATTTGCTACAACAGAGAACAAGAAAGGGGCACAGCAAAGTATTTTCACATATGTATGCATGACTACTCTTCAAGGAGTGTAATCCTCGATCCTCATGCCACCAATCACGCATCTCGATGCATGATGGCCGAGGAGTCGAATTGCACGACTTGATGTGAAATGAACGCACATATGAACACAATAAGACCTAAACTCCATCATGGATAATCCGGAGTGTCGGCGACCGGGAATTGAGACATGCTCCATCACTCGGAGTACGAAACGTCCCTCGTTTCCCGTGCTTGGGCTAACTCCTATTCCAAACACAATGCAAATGAGATGGCATACACAATGCGACTAACATACAACCGAGCATACGTAATGCCATGAAATGGCATACACAATGCTCGATGTAACGTGGCATACACAATGCTCTAACATGCAACTCAGCATACACAAAGGCTATGGACTAAAATGGCATACACAATGCATGATGGACTTACACCAACATGAGTGGACCTCAGCCACACTCACATCAGTGGCCCTTAGATGAAAATGAGACAACCGAAATGCGTGCACACATGCACGAATACCAAGGACCGAACCTAAGGCATGACATGCAACTTTAACAAGGCATAGCAAAGGATGAAACATGACATGGAATAGCATAAATTACAGCTCTAAAACATCATGAAATATGGTCCCAAAACATGCAAATATTGCACACAATGCAAGCTAGGGGGCCCGGGTACCGAAACTAGTGAAGTGCGTTACCCTAGAGGTACCCAAAGCAATGCACCAAAGGCGAAACCAACCTCAAACAGACCCTAGGTAGGTCGGAAACAGTGGGAAATTGGCCTAAAATGATGACTCAGAATGCAACGAAATGGAACTCATTCAATGGTCGGTAAATAGGGCATACAAGCCTGACTCTCAAACGCATTTAAAGAGATGAAAACATGGCAACATGGCATTCAAACAAGCTCTGAACTGTGATGAATAATAGGCTCAAAACATGAACACACCTCAGTATATGCATGAAATGGATCTCAAAACTCGAAGCTAAGCATGGACCTTGAACTACAAGCATGCAAAACTAACATCATTCAATCACAAGACCCAAAAACAGAGCTAGGGCAGTCCAAAATAAGCACATTATCAGTTTAAGGCATGGCCAACATACGCTAGAATCAATGGCCTATAAAGCATGCAAAGAAAGCTAGTGAACCATGAGTTTTTCTACAATTATATGAAGCATATGAGGGATCACCCAACCAGCCAAAAACAGAAGTATTTCATGTCAAAATATGCCCAAATAACCACTGAAACTCAGTCAATGCATGCAAAAATAATGGGCTCCTTTGAAAGGCCAATAAGAGGGTTACTCTACACATACATGATGGACATCAATGATGGCAAAACCACATCTGGAAATAGGTTATGACAGCCCTAAAACTCACCAAAAAGGCCCTGGAATCAACCTAGGAAGCATGCAAATGAAAGACCCTTTGAAAGGCCTTGAGTGAGATTGTTCTACACATGCATCATAGACATAAAATTTGGCCAAAGGGGCTCCAGAAAGAGTCAAGGTAGACCTTAAAACTCACAAAATAGGGCCTAAAATATGACTTCACAACATGCAAGATGGAGCCCCTTTGGAAGGCTAACAATGCTAGTAAAGAGGAGAAAGGGTGAGAGGGTCACCCCTCTCTGATTTTGAAGCTCAAAAACACATATTGGCCACTGAAAATCCACTGGATTTTGGTGGCTAAAAGGCCAAACCAAGGCCAATGCAAATGCTCAAATGCAAGGCTCAAAACATGAGGAAATGAAGCATGGAAGGGGGAAGATGACCCCAAGAAGAAAAAAGTTCTGAAACAAACATGTTTAGAAGATCAAAACAAGACTTTTTTCAGTTTATGTCAAAGTCAAAAAATTCTTGAAAATAGGGCTAAAGAAAGGAGCAAAGTAATGTCAAAAAGGGGGAAATGGAGACTTACCCTTGTAGCACAGCAATGCAGCAACTTCTGGACCCAGAAAGTGAGCTCTCCACCTTTGAAAATCAGTCCCAAGGTGGTTGAATGGATGGTGGAGGTGGTAGGCTAGGAGGTGTAGTTTAAATGGTGCAAGAACAAAGGGGTTTTGGAGCTTGGAAGAGAGAGAGATGGAAGGAAATGTTTGTATGCTCTAACCAAAGGGTTCAACCCTAGCAATGGAAGAGGAGGCCTCCCTTTATAGAGAAGAGAGGCCAAAGCTTCTCTAAGAAGCTTCAAACCAAGCTCAAAGATCCTCCATACACGTGTATGGAGGATCACTTCTGAGGCTTCCAGGTAGCACAGCTGGCTTACACTCAAAGAGACCAAAAAGCAGGAAGCAGGCCGACCAGTTAAGGTGGTCGGCTGGCCACTCCCCCTGGTCAGCCGACCAGGGGTCAAAAAGGTCAAGGAGAAATGCTAGCTGGCCACCCCAGAAAGGTGGCCTCCCAGATAAGTGCAACACATCTGTATAGTGGAAAACCAGAAAATGTGACCCAGTAGAGAGAAAAACAAGGTTTTTAGCAAGTTTCAAAAGGGTTAAGAAGAATTACTGGTCGGCCTACCCATATTGGTGGCCTCCCAGATGAGCACAACACAATGGCGGTCTGAAAAACCAGAAATTGTGGCTCAAAAGTGAGAAAAACCAGGTTTCTGTTAGAAAAATCGGCTGGAGGAGAGAGAAAAAGAGAAAGCTGGTTTCCAAGGGAAAAAGGTGGTCTCCCACCATACTACCACCTCTCTAGCATTGAAAATAGGGTCCCTACCGAAAATGGGCCAAGACGGATGCACAACGAAGGTTCGGGGGCCAAAACGCGCAGTCCAGGGCCCCAAAAATAGGCTGTTAGGCACCGGAAGTGGCGTATGACCACGAAGGTGGTCTCCCGGGCCACAGTGTCCCTCTAAAGGGAGGAAGCAAGGCGTGTGCCAAAAATCGGAGCAAACGGAGGTAGTTAAGCGGTCCCGAACCGAGGCACGCGGCCGATGGCTCCGAAAAATCGAAAACTAGGCTCCAAACGAGAAAAATGGCCTGGACCCAGTAGAGAGAAAAACAAGGTTTTTAGCAAGTTTCAAAAGGGTTAAGAAGAATTACTGGTCGGCCTACCCATATTGGTGGCCTCCCAGATGAGCACAACACAATGGCGGTCTGAAAAACCAGAAATTGTGGCTCAAAAGTGAGAAAAACCAGGTTTCTGTTAGAAAAATCGGCTGGAGGAGAGAGAAAAAGAGAAAGCTGGTTTCCAAGGGAAAAAGGTGGCCTCCCACCATACTACCACCTCCCTAGCATTGAAAATAGGGTCCCTACCAAAAATGGGCCAAGACGGATGCACAACGAAGGTTCGGGGGCCAAAACGCGCAGTCCAGGGCCCCAAAAATAGGCTGTAAGGCACCGGAAGTGGCGTATGACCACGAAGGTGGTCTCCCGGGCCACAGTGTCCCTCTAAAGGGAGGAAGCAAGGTGTGTGCCAAAAATCGGAGCAAACGGAGGTAGTTAAGCGGTCCCGAACCGAGGCACGCGGCCGACGGCTCTGAAAAATCGAAAACTAGGCTCCAAACGAGAAAAATGGCCTATGACTACGAAACGTAGCCTACGGCCACTGATAAATGGTCTACGAGACTTCTCCCTCCCTTCGAAGAGAAAACTGAGAAAAACAGGACCTAGTTCGCAAACCGAGGCAAAGCACAAAAGAGCCCCGAAGTCTGGAGGCAAGGCTCGCAACCGAGACTCCGCAACCTCAGAACGAGCACAATATGCAACATCACCGAGCGCTCAGTTGGTGACGTCTGAGGCTTGAGGTCGGTCAAAAATGGGGTGTCTACACCAAGGCCGCCCTTTAGGGTTTTCAACCTTGCGAGCTCTGTTTTTCTTTTTTTCCAATTTTTGTCCTTTAACTTTTGCCTAGGTCGCCCTTCTGAGTTTTCGGCCTAGCGAGCCTCTCAGGGATAGTATTTCTTCAACTTGCCCATGTTGATTGGTTGGGAAAATTCTAGGCCATCTAATTTCATGAGAATAATAGCTCCACCCGGTCAGATAGTTTTGATGATATAAGGTCCAATCCAATTGGGTCTGAACTTGCCCCTAGAGTCATGGATAAGAGCTCGGTTGTCTTTTAGCACCAAATCCCCTTCTTTGAGATTCTTGGACTTAACCTTCTTGTTAAAAGCCCTGGCAATACTACGTTGATAACCATGAACATGGTACAGCACTTTCAGCCTTCTCTCATCAAACAACATTAGTTGTTTGAACTTGCTTTGCTGCCAGTCTGCCTTTGCTATCTGACATTCAGCCATAACCCGCAGCGACGAAACTTCTATTTTGATCGGCAGAACAACTTCCATCCCATAAACAAGAGAGTAACGAGTTATCCCAATAGACGTCCGAATTGAAGTCCTATAACCCCATAGTGCAAATGGCAATTTGTTTGACCAGTCCCTGTAGGTCTCAACCATTTTCTACAGAATATGCTTGATGTTTTTGTTGGCAGCCTTCACAGCTCTGTCGGTTTGTGACCAGTATGTGGATGACTTATGAAAAGACACGTTATATTTCTCTAACAAGTCGATCACTTCTTTCTTAAAATGGGATCCATTATCTGAGATAATCTCGTTTGCGACTCCATAACGGAAAATAATGTTGTTTCGGATGAATTTAGCCACATGCGCTGCCTTAACACTGCATAAGACTGAGCTTCTACCCACTTCGTGAAATAATCAATTGCCACCAGAATGTATTCATGCCCATTTGACCCCCTTCGGTGCGACTGCGCCAATGACATCAATTCCCCAGACTTAGAAAGGCCATAGTGAAGTCATGTTGTACAACTTCGACGGCGGAATATTCGTGCGATTGGCATGAATTTGGCATTTATGGCATCGCCGAACAAAACCAATACAATCCTCCTCCATAGTAGACCAATAGTAACCTTGCCAGAGAATCTTCCAGGCTAACATTACTCCGTTCATGTGTGCTCCGTACTCTCCCCCATGGATGGCCTCCATTAGGCGCTTTGATTCCTCTACGTCGACACACAACTTGTGCATTCCCAGGTGACCCCTCTTGTACAGTTTACCTCCGCAGATGATAAATTGAACGGCCATCAGCCGTATTGCCCTCTTATCTTTGGCATTTGCCCTTGGTGGACGAACCTCAATTTCCAAGACGTTCCAAATACATAAAACCAAGGGTTTTGATCTTGCACTTCATCTATTACGGTGATAAACTCGTAGGCCGGTGTATATCTCTGCTCAATAATGATTGGACGCATCCAGACTCCAAACGGGATGTCTATCATGGAAAATAGAGTTGATAATGCGTCAGTGAACCTGTCTTAGTAGATGCGTGAAGGTCAGCTTCTCAAACCTAGGAATCAGAACATCCAGGGTCTGGTGATAGATCTTCATCTTTTCTTCTTTGACCTTCCAGTCTCCTTTTGCTTGAGACACAACTAGGTTCGAGTCCCCAACAACGTCCAACCTTTTTGCCCCTAGTTCCAGGGCGGCTTCCAAACTAGCGATACATGCCTCATATTCTGCTTCATTGTTAGATACCATGAACCAAAGTTTGAAGGCTAGGGGTATGTGGGAATTGTCGGGTTCTATTAGCAACACATCTATCCCTTACCCATATTGATTTGACACTCCGTCAAAGTACATTATCCAGATCTCTTCCTCGACTTGCAGAGTAGCTTCATCTAGGAACAGGTATTCTACCGCTTCATCCTCTTCCACTGGGTGATCTACCAGGAACTCCGCTACGGCTCTCCCCTTGACAGACTTGCGAGTAACATACTTCAGATCAAATTCGGAGAGAAGGAGCAACCAACGAGCTAGCGTACCCGTAAGCGCTGGTTTCTCAAAGAGATATTTGATGGGATCTAATCTCGAAACCAGAATTACGAAGTGAGCTAATAGGTAGTGCCTCAACTTCCTGGTAGCCCATACCAAGTCTAGGTAAGCTTTCTCCAGTGAAGTGTAGCGAATCTCATAATCCAGCATTTTCTTGCTCAGGTAATAGATGGCTTTCTCTACCCTATCCTTAGATTCCTGAGCAAGCATACATCCTATCGTTGTGTCTGTTACTGACAGATACAAAATCAAGGGCTCCCATTAGCTTTGGCGGCGATAACACGGGTGGATTTTGAAGGTACTGCAAATTGACATCGGTCATCCCATTTGAATTTCTTTCCTCTTTTCAGGAGACCAAATAGTGGTTCACAAGTCAAAATTAATTTAGAAATAAACTGTCTTATGAGTTACACTTTACCCAGAAAGCCTCGCACCTCATTTTCTGTCTTTGGTGGTGGCATTTCTAGGATGGCCTTGATTTTGGAAGGATCTACCTCGATGCCCTTTGTGTGATCAAGAAACCCAGCATCTTTTGTACTATTACATCGAAAGTGTATTTCTGTGGATTCAACCTTAGTCTGCATTCTCTGATTCATTGAAAGAATGTTTTTAAGGCAGTGTGGTGGTCCTCTCTTTCTTTGAATTTGACAATCATGTTGTCCACATACACCTCGACCTCTTTATGAATCATATCATGTAGAATTGTGGTTGTAACCCGTTGATAGGTAGCCCGGGCATTCTTCAGCCTAAACGACATCACCCGATAGTAGTAGGTTCTCCACGGCGTAGTGAAAATAGTTTTCTCTCTGTCTTTGGATGCCATTAGAATATGGTTATACCAGGAAAATCCATCCATGAAGGAGAGCAATGCATGGCCCGCAGTAAAGTCCACTAATTCGTCTGTGTGACAGAGGAAAATCGTCCTTCGGACTGGCTTTGTTCAGATCGCTGAAGTCTACACACACCCGAATTCTGCCGTCTTTCTTTGGTACTGGAACAATGTTGGTCAACCAAGTTAGATACTCAAATACTAGCAAGAACCCTGCATTTATTTTCTTGGTGACCTCCTCCTTAATCTTCAAAGCCCAATCCGGGCATATTCTCCGCAACTCCTGCTTGATGGGTCGGGCCTCGGGGTCAAGAGGGATTTGATGCTGTACAATCTCAAGATCAATTCTAGGCATGTCTTCGTAGGACCACGCGAAAACATCTTTGAAATCTTTTAATAAAACGACTAAGTGATCGTGCTCCTCCGAAGACAACGTGGACCCGAACTGGACCAGACGCAGATCCTTCTCAGTACCCATATTAAAAGCAATGATTTCATTAGCAAGGGGTTTTGCAAACCTTTTCTCTTCTCGATTAATCAAAATTTTCAAAACCAGAGCAATTCCTTCCTTATCGTTTTCATCAAAATTTTGAAAATCATGATCAATACAATAAACAAGAGGCATTGAAAAATACTCAGAATCTACAGTGGAATTCTCATTCAAAAGGTCTAGCTCATCCAATTCCCCGGTTACAATCAACTGTAGATGTGCCTCGAGAACTCCCGGCTCCACGCGCAAGGGCATGAATTCCGTTTTGTTCTTTAGGCTACTACAAGTTCGGACTCGTGTCACGGTTCTGAATCTAATCTCACAAAGTGCAATGCAAGACTGATAAATCACCAAAGAGTCCAAATCCGACAAATCGTTTTGGAAAACTGATTTTTATAAAGAAGTGCCAAACATGGACTGCTTTGCTAGATACAGAGTCGCCACCTAAATATTTTATTTTGGGAGAATTTAGGAAACCCTAACTCGTGCCTAAGGCCATGTGTCCGTCATCACCAACGTTGCCTCGGCTTGGGAACTTGGGTACGAGAGGGGAAGGTCAGGCAATGAGCACCCCCGCTCACTCGATCAAAGATCGACCTTTACTGACATGATATTTTATTTTTGAAAACACATGTGTTCTTATTCCAGTTATTAACCTAGAATTACTATGTGATGTGCACAGCATACAAGTATAGACTAGATCGCCCAACTTGGAACAAAACATTGCATGTTCGTTTGAAAATGGTTTAAAGTTGCTACTCGCTAGTAGGCTAAATCGTAGATTTCAATGAATTGTTCCAATTCAAGCAATCCAACCTTCACCCACAAGCATTCAGGCAGTTAATCAAATAAGCAGTTAGCCTTATGGCAAGCATGCTTTCATGGCAACACTAACATACATGCAGTATGCTAAAGTGTAAACACTCACAGTGTACTCTGAGCCAAAACAAAGAACTAGTTAGAAATCATGCATGATCCTAGTACATGTTAAGATGGCTAATGTAACACATGCAAAAATGCAACTAAAATAGGCTCGGCTATTCTAGAATGTCATGTAAAATGCAACTTTGATAACATGCTGTTGAACACGTATTCAAGTACATGTATTGAAATACAATCTAGTTAGTATGATGCGCCAAGCCCGGTGCATGCAATACAGGTGAATGGATGCACGCATGCAAAGCATAAGGTATGCTAATCGAAATGTGCCCTAAAACTAACCATCGCAAGCGGTTAAGTAAAAGGGAGAAAGAAATGGGGGTTGGAAGACATGCATCACACATACGCACGCTTATTACAACAGTTGACTCTCTCGATGGAGGGTCCGAATAAGAAGCTAACTAGCTAATTTAAGCTAATTAAACTAATTATTACATCACAAAACTAATTACCTAACAAGCTAATTAATTAAGCTACTACAACACAAATTGAATAGTTAAACGCATTAATAATTAGGTAGAAAAACAAAGCATAAACTAGCTAAGCAAATAAGCTAAGTAAAGCAGTAAGGCAATGCCCTCAGAGGGAGAAGAATGCATGCATGCCCGGTCGCCTCGTTCGGAAATCCATCGTGATGCCCCAACTTGCCTCTGTTTGCAATTGTTCTCAGAACCTTGCACTAAGTTCCAGAAAGCTTCTAACTCACCTTGGGGACCTGTGGGAGGGCTGTCGACCACCTAGGGGTGTTTCCAGCTACTGGCCTACCACTTTTTGTTGCTACAGACCAGAAAAAGTGGTCGGCCAGCTAGTTTTTTTGGCTGGCCGGCCAGTTTTTGCTGCACTTCTCCAGTTTGTTGCAACAGAGAGCAAGAAAGGGCATGGCAATGTATTTGCAAGATATGTGTGAACAACTACCCTCCCTATCATTTCATAAGCTCAAGGGAGTGCAATTCTCGATCCTCGAGCCACCAATCGCGCATCTCGATGCATGATGGCCGAGAAGTCGAATTGCATAATTCAATGTAAAATGAATGCACAAGTAAACACATAAAGCCTTTACCTCTATCATGTTTGATCAAGAGGGTCGGCGACCGAGAATTGAGGCACGTTTCATCACTTTAAGTATGAAATGTCCCTCGTTTCTCGTGTTTGGACTAACACCTATTCCAAATAAAAAGCAAGCAACTCAAGCATGCAAACATGGAATGTAACTTAAGCATGCAAACATGCAATGCAAGACATGCAAAACACAATGCAACTACATGGCATACACAATGCAAAGGATAACATAGCATACACAATGCAAACGACATAGCATACACAATGCAATGAACAACATGAGATTCTAAACACAATGTAATGCATGCATACACAATGCAATACAACATGAGCAACTTATCAATGCTAAGGACATGCATACTCAATGCAAGGCAATATAAGCAACCTACCAATGTTAATGGCATGCATACTCAATGCAAGGCAACATGATCAACTTAACAAAGCTACTGACATGCAAACAATGCTAATGCATGCACAATACAAGGCAACATAAGCATTCAACAATATGATACAATGTGACAACATTCACATAACATGCTTGATGGACTTAAACCAAAATGGACAGACCTCAGTCATGCCCAAATCAGTGGCCATAATGATGAAATTAAGGCATGAAGTACAAAGTAAATGCATGCACAATGCAATGGCCCATTGACCGGGCATAAGAGCACAACTCTCAAGAATGCTCAAGGAGTGACAAATGTGGAAGTGTGACAACACCACATGCTCTCAAATTAAGCAAGAAATTATGCCAAATCACTCAAACAACACAAGTATGGCATGTCCTTAAAGGATTAAAGCTAGTAAAGAGGACTACAAAGGGGGCATGCAATACATGGCACAAAGGCATGAACCAACCATGGATAGAGCTTAATTAGGTCCAAACAAAGACCAAAGCATGCTAAGATGGGGGCCCAAAGGCCTAGGCTAGGCAACAAATGCACAACACTCAGAGGCACTTAAAGAGTGAATGAAGTGGGAACATGAAAATCCTATATGCTCTGAAATGTCATGGTAAATGATGCCAAATCATGTATACAACACAAATGAAGCATGCTATGGTACCCAAAGCTTGAAGCTAGCATAGGCACATGCACTATAGCTATACAAAACATGAAGCATATGGTCGAGGCAACCCAAAACAGTCCTAGAACATGTCAAAATGTGTCTAAAACATGTATGGAAGGAAGCCAAAACAAGCTAGCATGAAGGGCATAAGGCATGATGTATGCAAGGCAAATAAGGTGGATTACACTACACCTACCAAGACCAAGCATGAAATGGCTTCACCAACAAAAATCAGAGTTATATCATGGCAAAATAACCCCCAAAACATATTGAAATGATAGCTCGCAAGCTTAGGCATGAAGGCATACACAATGACTCATGTTTAAGACATAAAGGACCAACCCTCCAACGCATTGAAAGAGTGACAAATGCAAGTGTATGACCGTGAAACATGCACTGAAATCTCATAACAAATGATGCCAAATCATTCAAATAGGCCAAGCAATGCATGCTAGTGGACTTGATACACAAAGCTAACAAGGTAGAATGCACTATAGCTATACAAAGCATGGCATGCATGACCAAAAAAACACAAATCAGAGCTAGAGCATGCTAAAACATGGACAAAAGCTTCTTAGAGTTAGGCCAAAAACATGCTAGAATAATAGTCTAAAGCATGGTACACATTAGGCTAGTTCATGGAATTGCACTACAAGTGCATGGAGCATGCATGGGGCTATTAAACCAAACCTTAATAAAGGTATATCATGGAAAAACAACACTAAGAACATGCTGAGATGGACTCAAAACAAGCTAGAATGACATGCTACTTCATGAAGCATACAAGACTAGTTCGTGAGAAATACACTACAAGTGTATAAGGCATGCATGAGGTGCTCAAGACAACCAAAAATAGTGGTATGTCATGCTGAAATAAGCCCATATACATGCTAAGATATGGCCAACATAAGCTTAATAAACATGCTCAAACATGAGGCATTCAAAGCAAGCATATAAGACACAAAGAGAGGGGATGGCCCTCTCCTATTTGGGACCTCAAAACCACCTTTTCACTACTGAAAATCCTCTGGATTTCAATGGTAGAAAGGTCATGCAAAGGCTAAAACAAGAGCCAAAAGGGATGGCCCAAAACAAGGCCTAACAAGGCCTAACAAGGGGTAGACTACCCCCAACACAAAAGTGACCTTAAACAAACATTTTAAGGACTAAAAAAAAGAACTTTTTGTATTAGGAAATTTAGCCTAAAACACCATGCAAATAGGTCCAAAAGCTTAAGCCAAAACAAGGGTTTAAAGGGTAGTTGACTCACCCTTGAAGAACACCTTCAAAACCACAACTCCAGCAGCTTCTCTGAGCTTAAACCAATCCAAAAACTCCAAAACTAGCTCTTAGGGACCTCAGTTCCAAAAGGATGGTGTTTGAGTGTGTGTTTGTGTGTTAAAGTATGAAGAAATTACACTTTAAGGCATAAATATGAGACCAAAAGAGAGATATAGAGATATATGTGTATGTATATCTCAAACAAGAAGATCTGAACTTGGAGGAGGTAGGAGAGGTTCTCTCTTATAGAGAACAAAAGTGTAAGCTTATTGGACAAGCTTCGGGTTCAAGGCCATCCCTTCATACACGTGCATGGAGGATGGTTTTAATGCCTTCCAGCTGTGACAGCTGGAGAGAAAATATCTCCAAAAAGGTGATGAAAAGCAGCCGACCACTTGAAATGGTCGGCCAGCTACTTGAAATGGTCGGCCGACCACCAAAAGTGGTCTCCCAAGACAAAAAGTGGTTGGCCATGGGTAGGAGAGGTCTAAAGCATGAAAACAATGCAGTGGTGTGGTGGCCGACCAGAAAAGATGGCCCAAAGACCAAGGAGACCAGTTAGCAGACCAGAAAACTGGCTGACGGGAAGAAAAATGGTCTCCAAGGGAAAGAACTGGTCTCCCACCCTTGTACCACCTTCCAAACAAGGAAAACAAGGTTTGTACCAAAAACAAACCAAAAAGGATGCAAGACAAAAGTTCGGGAGGCGCCTTCGTTTGGGAGGCAAGACGCGCAGCCGAGAGACCCGAAAACTAGTCTACTGGCACCAAAAGTGGTTTATGACCACAAAAGTGGTCTCCCAGGCCACAGTGTCCCTCTAGACAAAGGCAACAAGGTGTGGTTCAAAAACCGCGCCAAACAGAGAACGTTAAGCGGTCCCGAGTCAAGGCGCGTAGCCGAAGGCTCCGAAAATTGAAAACTGGTCTCCAAACGAGAAAAGTGGTCTACAACCACGAAAAATGGTCTATGACCACAAAAAGGTGGTCAACAGACCACTCCCTCCCTCCAGGGAAGAGAAACAAGGCTTGGTCCATAAACCGAGCCAAAGCATAATGAGTTCAGAGGCCCGAAGGCAAGGCTCTCAGCCAAAACTCCAGAAACTCGAAATGAGCACAACATGTACTATCACCAAGCGCTCAATCGATGACGCCTGAGTCTTAAGGTCGGTCAAAAATGGGGTGTCTACATCAACTCAAAAGAAAAATAAAAGGATGACCTGGACAAAACCTCGGCATCCGGGTTATCAACCCCAGGAATACCGGACCCAGACTCAGAAGAACCGGAATCTAATTCCAACTCTACAAACTCTGTGGAATCAGATTCTGGTTCACTACCCGACTCGGAACTGGAAGAAAGGTAGCCCTCCTCCAATTGCCAAATGAGGGATGTTGTGTCAGATGCATCCAAAATGCTGCTAAAAGGGTTCGCACCCAGTTGGTCCCCGATCATGGAAACGGTCAGGTTATCCCCCAAGCTCTCTAAGTTGATCTGAGGATCCAAAAGGAGACATACCAGTGCTACTCTTATCTCAAGCTTATTGCAGTTAGAGTCACTTTCTGTGCTCTTTGCAGCCTCAGCGGTTAGTTTAGTCTATTCGTCGGTATCACTGTCTTGCAACTGCAAGTCGAAGAAAATCTCAAAATTGGGAACCCACTGCTTCTTAGAGTTGAACCAGGGTTCGGGGAAACCACAGAATGGGAAGTCCTCACCTTCTCGAACAAAATAACTAATCAGGGTTCCTCGGATAGGTCGGTGCACAAGCTCGTAGTGCTTCTCGGTCTGCTTAGCTCTAGCTCTGCTGGCCATCTCTCTCTTTTTTCTCACCCAATTCTCTTTGGTGGGCGTATAGCCAAGAGCAAAGGCATACGGGTTACGTGGCACATCGGCCAATACAGTAACGCCCTTCTGGTCACTTTTTCTTGTTCCCATTCCTGGCATGTGTTGGAGTTTGTTCATGAAGTAGATCGATTGAGCACTAACATATAAGGCCTCATCCGACGCCAAGATGGTTTGTACTGCCCGGATCTCGGCCAAGGTAAATCCAGAGAGGAAAACATACTCTTCGCCATGCACAATTTCCAGCACAGGTGTAGTGATCTCTGGCAGAGGACGTATAGATGAATTCCCCGTAAACTATGGCCACCCATTTTCCATGGGGTACCTCAGCATTTGGTGGAGAGTGGAAGAGACAGCTTTCACTTGGTTCAGCCAGGGTTGTCCAAGTAGTAAGTTGAAAGTGGCTAGAACATCCAGGACATGGAACTCGATATCCTGTTGAGCCGGTCCAACCTGTACTCTAATCTGCACTGTCCCCATCACCTCTTTGCTTGTATTATCATACGCCCGGATCACCTGGGCTGTAGGCACAAAATCGGCTGGTTTTAGACCAATAGCATAAGCCGTACGACAAGGATACATGTTGGTTGCTGACCCGGTGTTGACCAATGCCATTGGTATCCATTTTTCTCGGCACTCTACGGATATGTATAGAGGCTTGTTCTGTGCAGAGCCTTCTGGAGGTAATTCTTTGTCTGAAAAGGTCAAAGTTGGTGCAGTGCCTCCCAGGAAGACTAATCCCACCAGTTGTTCCGCGGTGGTCTCAATGGATAACTTAGCTTTATCCATTGTCGTCAGTACAGCCTGTCTGTGCACTCGCAAAGCTAGATAGATATGTCAGCTTGACTCTTGTTCAACTGTTTCAATACAGCCTCTTCCTCTAACTGCATTTCCTTTTGTTTCTCAACTTATTTATCCTTCTCAGATGCCTCGGGGTAGTCTAGATGTGATGGTTTAAAGTATCGGCCACTTCTTGTCATATGGTTGACTTCTTCCACATACCAAGTATTGTCAAGAAGGTCATCACCCCAATCCTCATCGGTATGGGCCAAGTGTAGGTCGTCGTCATCCCACCAAACCTCTTCGGCTGTTGACAAGCACTCGTCTAGCTCCATTGGGATCATTCTATTATCAAAAACATTTCCCACAAGGTGTTAAGCATTTCCAACTTTCCGATCATTTTCACTCATTTCCTGCCCAAACCGCTCCAGCGCAGTTTCCTATTCTATATGTACAGTACTAACAATGCCCAGTTCCTGAGCTAATTGTTTTTCACCAGTGTTTTATGATAGTTTACCCTTTCCAACTGCCGTTCCAACCATTGCAGCGGTCCTCACTTTCTGTTCTTCCAGCTTTAATCCAATTCCCTTATCTTTATTAGGCTCATCACTTAGCCATCCAGAATTGTCTATAGACTGTTTAGATCAAACCAATCAATATGCACGTCCCCTTGATATTGCTCATCAAAGAACTTTAAATTGTCTATATCCTCCTCCAGGTCGGCTAGATCATCTAATCCCTGACTTGGTCTATCTTCTCGAACTACACTGACCTCCATCCCAGCTGGTAATACCACTTCCGACTTAGCTTGATCGATTGGCATAATATAGCAGCTTGGGTTATATATCCCCTTAGATAAATCTTTGAAATCCTCAAGCAACAGACTGGCATTCTCCACCAAGGCAGACCTCCCTTTATCTTCCACTGTCACCACCACTGGTTTTGGGTTGGAGTGTAGACGTGTTTGTCATGCACAAGTCCGTGCCATCAGGGATGAACAACGTCGTCTTAGGTAGGTGAGATGGGGTGATGTATATACTGGGGTCATAAGAGACGGCCAGTGTGTGGATGAGGTTTATATGCCGAGGTTGAGGGACTTGGTTATGTGGTGTGAGAGGATTTGTAGTGACGTTTGACTTTTGGGGAGGCCCTATCACCTTGTTATCGATGAGATCTTGAATCTCATGATGTAGTCTATAGCATTGTTCAGTGTCATGACCACGCTACTGGTGGAAAACGTAATATTTGGCCAGGTTATGTCTCGGGGGAAGAGGATCGGGTAGAGGGCGAGGCTCTAGTGGTTTAAGATGCCTCTTTTTTATTAGGACCCCTAAGGCTTTGGATAAAGGCATGTGGAGCGGCGTAAAGGCCTTTTGAGATCCGGCCGGGCTGGTTGGGGTTTGTGGAGTTGTGTTGGAGGTGTTAGCGAATGGGTTGGCAATTTTGGGTGTAGTGGTGACTATGCTCACATCCGAAGGCCATGCAGAAGTACTATCGCTCGTGTTTGCATTGGAGCTACGTGTAAAGGGCCTCTTGGGTTGTTCCTTCTCATGGTCTGTCAGCCCCTACTTCATCGCATCCTCAATTTGAAATCCTATTTCAAGGAGCTCAGTAAATGTAAACAAAGGGAAAACTATCATCTTCTGTAATAATCTCCTTTGCAAGTTTTGGACCACCATTCTGATTTGGTCCTTTTCAGACGGCCAAATAGTCATCATAGAGGCCTTAGCCCTCCACCGAGTCACAAAGTCCGAGAAGCCCTCCTTCGACTCCTAGCGGGTCGCTTCAAGATCATGGGTTATGACCTTGATCTGGGTATTGTAGGAGTACTGTGTGATAATGGCCTCGGCCATTTCCTCCCAGTTCTATTTCACGGAGTCTTCCAACATTGCGTACCAGATGGCCGCTATGCCCGACAGGGTCCGGCCAAAAGGTAACAGCTTCTGAAGTCTGGTGAGACCCATTGGTCGTAGGATATCAGAGAATAACCCCAAATGGACCATGGGATCCCTGGAGTCGTCGAACCGGTCTATATGCAGCATCTTGCATCTATTTGGCAAAGTCACTGCAAAGTTTGTGTATTTATCTTCAATGCCAGGGATTGAATTCACGCCCTGCACCCGCTTGAGGAGCTTTTCAAGCTTGTTGACCTTCTATGCAGTGGGGTTAACCTCGAATTCAAATGGTGCCTCCATTTGGTAAACTAGTGCCTTGGAGGTCTAAGGTGGGATCGGATCTGCCGGAATGCTTATATTCTCTTGAACATTGACTGTGACCCCAGGCGCCGGGATACCCGCTGGGGGTGCATGTGATGGAGAGGCTACTACCGGTTATGGTTGTTGTTGCTGAAGCCTATCTACCAGTTCTGCTTGGCGGGCTGCGACCTCAGCTTGGCGGGCAACATCTAGCTGCATAGTCTCAATGGTCTACTGGAGCTGGTGAAGCGTATCTTCCATGCTGACTGGGGGATGTTGAGCTATCAGAACTAGCGAATACTATCTTTCTAGAGTAGAAATAGAAGACTGAGCCTGACTGGGCGTAGGCAAAGTAAAAGGTGACTGTTGGATTGGTGAATTCTGCCTAATCCTCCTACGTCTGGTAACCGGTGGGAGTGAAACAAACACTGCCTGTCCCTTAACAAGATCCCAAGATCTACAAATCCTTCTCACACGGGTCCAGAATGCTTGGGGGGGTAACAGAATCGTCTGAAGCAATGATGAAAAACTACCTTGTAAAAAGAAAAAAAGCAAAAAGAAAACAAAAATCAGAAACTGCATAGCACCTCGGCTCAGACACAGACAACACATAGTTGCAATCATAAGCTAGAGAACTATACTCAACACTAATTTCTGCCCCAAAACTGATGCCCAAACTTGCAACTGATACATACATTCCTATAGAGCTTCACTTTGAAAGCAGATACCGGTTAAGTAAGAGCCAAAACACCCTTGTGATGGGGTTGGGTTACCCTGTCATAATTTCGTTAGGAACTGGGGTTCACTACTTAAGCAAAGTGTTTCACACAATCCTGAATTTGGGCAAGCAACCTATCTTAGTTTGGAACAGTCTCTAGGCTTCCGATATGCAACTAGGTCGATTGGTCAAAAAGGGCACCTCAACAAAACTACCTAATATACCTTTCACACCTAACACCGAGAAATGAAATGAGGATCAAATGGTATAGCGATAGTCTAGATCCAAGGGTTGTGTTCCCATCGTGGCACTGCTCGTAACCAGTCAGCCTTTTGGCAAGCTTTTCTAAGCGAGCCTCCGGCAAACCGTTCAGGAATAGCAAATGGCAAACACTGTGACTTACGCGCACCAATGCAAATGTAAATGCAAAGAAACACATAAGTGTAGATAAAATGTCATATAATGAGTTCGAGTCAAGTTCTCTAAATCCCCAACAGAGTTGCTAGAAATTGTAGCTCGGCTTTTTCATTTCCCCTTTCAGAAAGTTTGAAAGAAAGGCCTATAGGGACTCCCGTGATTCTAAATCCAATCTCACAAGTGCAATGTGAAATTGATAAACACCAAAGAGTCCAAATCTAGCAAATCGTTTTGGAAAATTGATTTTGAATCAAAAAGTGCCAAAATTTGACTACTTTGCCAGATACAGAGTCGTCACCTAAATATTTTATTTTTGGAAAAATTTAGCAAACCCATGACTCGTGCCAAAGGCCACATGTCCGTCATCACCAAAGTTACCTCGGCTCTGGAACTTAGGTACGAGAGGGGAAGGTCATGAATTGCGCACCCCCGCTCGCCCGATCAAAGATCGGCCTCTACTAATCATGATATGAATTTTTTTATAAACATTATGTGCTCTTGTTCTTGTTATTAAGCTAGCATTACTATGTGATGCGCACAAGCAAGTATAGGCTAGTTTGCTCAATTTGGAACGATTCAACTCATGTTTGTTTGAGAAAATGGTTTGAATTTGCCACCTCAAGTGGGCTTAAAGCTTGCAGATTTGCCACCAAACATAGTGGGCTTAAAACTGATTTGCCACTCAACAAAGTAGGCTTAAAACATACATTCGTTGAATCGTTCCAATTCAAGTAACAAGCCTTCATCCACAAGCATTCAAGTAATTTAGCAAATAAACATTTAGCCTCATGGCAAACATGCGAATCATGGCAACATTCACACTTATGCAAGTATGCTAAAGCATAAAAACTCACCTAGTACTCCGAGCGAAGACGATATGAGAGTTAGAAACATATGCATGATTCCTAACTATGTTAAGTGTCTAATGCAACACATGCAATATGCAATTAATAGGCTCGGCTACTAATATGACATATGAAGCAATTTAAATAACATGCGGTTAAACACATATTCAAATAAGTATTGAAATGACAATGCAGTTTGAATGATGCGCCAAGCCTCGGTGTGTGCAATACGAATGAATGGATGCAAGCATGCAATATGCTAATCGAAACATGTCCCTCATCTAACCATCGAAAGCGATTAAATAAAATGGAGAAAGATGTAGGGTTGGAAAACATATGCACACGCATGCACACTTATTACAACATTACGCTCTCGCGAAGGAGGGTCCGAATGAATAAGTTAACCAACTAGCTACGCTAATTAAGCTAACTAATACAAAACTTGAAACTAATTAACAAGTTAAACTAGCTAACTAATTATTACAAACTGAATTAATTAACTATTCTAGTTAACTAATTACAAAACGAAATTGAATAACTAGTTAAACTAACTAATTATTTACAACACTTAATTAGCTACAACTAATTAATTACAACACATATTTGATCTATTGCTAATTAAACTAATTAGCTAATCTTGGGAAGCGAGGGAGGCCCATGCATGCTCGATTTCCACCTTGAAAAACCACTGTCTTGCTGCTGATTGCCACTGTTTGCACATTTGAGCACTAACAATGTTGCCTACTTAGAACACCTCTGTTTCACCTTACCAACACACTGTGCAAATTTTACTGATGGCCGACAAGGGGCCGGTTGGCTACCAATGGTGGTCGGTCGGCTACTGGTGGTGGCTGTCGGCCACTAATAACTTGGACTTCCTTCCTACAACAGAGAGAAAACATAGCAAAACAATGTATTTCTCAAAGGTTGTTTGCAAACTTTGCCTCTCCTTTTCATGAGGAAATCAAAGAGGGACAAAACTTGGTCCATAAACCATCAATCAAGCAATTTCATTGCATGAGGGCTTGTGAAACCAATTGTGCAAGTTTAATAAATACAAAATAAGACCAAAATGACCATCACCCTATCATGCATGATCAAGGGCAATGGAGACTTAGGAAAGTGGCACATTTCATCACTTTTGAGTATGAAATATCCCATTTTCCTTGTGTTCAAATTAATGTCCGATTTGAACACATGCAATGTAACACAAAGGAATGATTTTCTTGTCACTTTTAGTTGCCAATTTTGTTTACACATTTTAATTACCAATCATTCATTAATCAATTTATCCATTGGTGAATGTCTTCTAAGATGAAAGAAGTGTCAAACAAGGGATAGTTTAAGGCATGAGAGAAGCTTCATGCCGTTGGTAATGAACCCTCTAAGGAGGATTAGGCCATTAAGCATGAGCGTCAATCTCAAGCTTAAACAACCCTAAGGTTGAAACAACTTTCAAAGAAAATGGAAAAGTAAAAAAATGAGGGAGTTTGTAGAGATTATAAGTGCTGGAATTAGGTGAGAAAAAGCAGTAAAACATGCATTCAACTCAAACCAATGGTGGTTAAAGCCTTAAAACACCAAGCTAGTGAAAGGACTTACACTACAACCATGCAATACAAGACTCAAAAGCACCAAACAGCCAAAACAGTGGCAAAATAGCTCAAAATAGAGTTCTAAACATGCTGGACTTGAGTCACAAAAAACTAAAACATTAAGCTAATACATAGGGCTAACTAGGCATGCAAACAAGACACAAGGAGGGGAGGCTAACCCCTCCAATTTTGGACTTCAAAATGAGTTTTTTGCCACTAAAAAACCTCTAAAATTCAGTGGTTAAAAGGCCCCAAAAAGCTTGTTTGAAAGTGGTGAACAAAGGTACAAAAACTTTACAAACTAAGAAGTAAGAAGGGTGAACCATCCCTTAACTGAAAATGGCCTTAAACCAACACTTTTAGGTCACAAAAATAGAATTTTTGACTGTTCAAAACCAGCCCCAAAACAGTTGAAAAAGATGGCAAGCAAGTGTGCAAAACAAGTATAAAAGGAGCATGTTATACCGCTTAAAAGGAAGACATAAAGGAGGCAATAAACCTTGCCAAAACCTCCTTCTAAAGCTCAAAGAGGGTCTTAAGCTACCTTAGCCCAAAGACTAGCAACTTTTGTTAAGGATTGATAGACAAAAGTGGAGTGTATCCAAGCAACTATGCGCAAAATTACTAGAGGGAGAGAGAGAGAGAGAGAGAATTTTGTTCCAAAATTTCTAACCCACCAAAATGGAGGAGGAACCCTCCTATATATAGAAAAATAAGCCTTGAGCTTAGAAATATCCTACCATACACATGTAGGGAGATGCAGCCCATTGTGCTAACAGCTGGCATAGTTGTCAAAAAATATCTGGAAAAAGACACTGGTGGCCGTTGGCCACCACTAGTAGCCGACCAGCCACACCAATGGCTGACAACCATGAGCCATAGCCGACAGCCTATGGTGGTGGTTGACAAGTGACCAAAAGTTCCAGACACGAAATACCAAGCTTTTGGTTCAAAACAAAGCACAAAATGGACAAGCTTTAAAGGCTCAAAGATAGGGCATCCCACCGAGGACTTCGGGCACTCAAAGCGAACAAGTGTAATCGTAATCATTGAGTGCACAAGCGAGGACGTCTAAGTCTTAAGGTCGGTCAAAAATGGGGTGTCTACACCTGTATCTTTATGAAGATTCTATCTTGGAACGTGAGAGGCTTGGGAAGGGCTAATCGAAGGCGTATGGGTAAAGGAATTTCTGAGGTTGAAAATTGTGGATATGGAGAGAGAGAGAGAGAGAGAATTTTGTTCCAAAATTTCTAACCCACCAAAATGGAGGAGGAACCCTCCTATATATAGAAAAATAAGCCTTGAGCTTAGAAATATCCTACCATACACATGTAGGGAGATGCAGCCCATTGTGCTAACAGCTGGCATAGTTGTCAAAAAATATCTGGAAAAAGACACTGGTGGCCGTCGGCCACCACTAGTAGCCGACCAGCCACACCAATGGCTGACTACCATGAGCCATAGCCGACAGCCTATGGTGGTGGTCGACAAGTCACCAAAAGTTCCAGACACGAAATACCAAGCTTTTGGTTCAAAACAAAGCACAAAATGGACAAGCTTTAAAGGCTCAGAGATAGGGCATCCCATCGAGGACTTCGGGCACTCAAAGCGAACAAGTGTAATCGTAATCATTGAGTGCACAAGCGAGGACGTCTAAGTCTTAAGGTCGGTCAAAAATGGGGTGTCTACACCTGTATCTTTATGAAGATTCTATCTTGGAACGTGAGAGGCTTGGGAAGGGCTAATCGAAGGCGTATGGGTAAAGGAATTTCTGAGGTTGAAAATTGTGGATATGGCTTTGTTGCAAGAAACAAAAAGATCAAATATTGATGAAAGTGTTGTTAGGTCTCTGTGGCCTTTTGATTCGGTAGAGTACATAGAAGTGGGAGCGGAGGGAAGTACATGTGGGATTTTGTGCATCTGGAATCCTATGATTTTCTCACTACATGAGTGCTGTTGTTCAAGAAATTTCATCATTTTTGCAGGTATTATGTATTCTTCTATTAATTGTGTAATTGGTAACATATATGCTCCTAATGAAGATTTGAGTAGGAGAAGGTTATGGGGTACTTTATCCAATTTGAAGTTGATATTTCCTAATCATTGGTGCCTAGGGGAAGATTTCAATGAAGTAAAAAATATTAGTGAAAGAAAAGGGTGTATAGGAAGGGACAGGGAAATAGGTGAGTTTGGCAACTTTATTAGCAATCTTGAATTGATAGACATTCCAATGTTAGGAAGGTAATATACTTGGGGTAATTCTCAAAGTTGGAGCATGATTGATAGGTTTTTGGTTAACTTAGAGTAGCTGGAATGGTATAGATACAAGGTTTGGAGGTTACTAAGACTTTTTCGGATCATAGCCCCATTTTGCTGATGGAAGATGATAGGAATTGGGGTCTGGAGCCTTTTAAGTTCATCAACGCTTGGGTTTTATATCCTAAGGTCCTTGGTGATGCAAAAAATGTTTAGGACTCATCCAATGTAAATGGTTGGACTTGTTATATAATTATGGAAAAGCTAAGAACTCTAAAAGTAGCTCTTAAAAAATGGAATGTGGAAGTGTTTGGTGATGTAGAATCAGAATTGAAAGAAGCTGAACGTGAGTTACATCCTATGGATTTACAACCTGAAGTGAGGGAGTTGACTGAGGAGGAAGACGGTCGAAGAAACGAAGTCAAGGATTTGATATGGAAGCTTAGCAAAAGAAAGGAGTGGATGTGGATGCAAAAATTGAGGTTGGATTGGGCTTTGAAAGGAGATAGAAACACTAGATTTTTTCACATTATGGCCACCAAGAAGCACAACAGAAACCTAATTACTTCTGCTTTGGTTAATGGGGTTGAGGTGGATGAACCTACTGAGGTCAAACATGCCACTTGCCATCACTTCCAAAATTTATTTACTGAACATTGGTGGTTTAGGCCAAGTGTTAGAGGTGATTTTAAGAAAATTGCTGTTAATCAAGTAGATGCTATTTTGGAGAGAGGATTCTCAGAAGAAGAAGTATGGGCTGTTGTAAAAGAGTGTGATGGAAACAAAGCCCCAGACCCAGATGGGTTTAATATGATGCTCTTTCAAAAAGGGTGGAAGTTCTTGAAAGATGACATTATAAAATTTATGAAGGAGTCTATAGCAATTGTAGATTGGGGTATGAGGTAAATTGTTTTTTTGTTGCTCTTATTCCTAAAAAGGGGAATCCAACCTCTCTTCTTGGTTATAGATCCATTAGTTTGATAAATTCCCCATATAAGGTGCCATCCAAAGTTTTGGCTAATAGAATGAAACAAGTCTTGCCTACTGTGATTAATAAGGCCTAATCTGCTTTCATAGGGGGAAAAAGCATTCTAGATGGTGTGTTCATAGCTAATGAGGTGGTGGATTTGTGGAAAACATCTAAGAAAAAGGGTATTATTCTCAAACTGGATTTTCAAAAGGCATACAACACTGTTAATTGGAATTATTTGTTGCAAATGTTAGATAGTTTTGGTTTTAGATCTGGATGGGTTCGATGGATGAAGGAGTGTATAGAATCTGCTAGAATATCCATATTAGTGAATGGCTCACCGACAGTTGAATTTTGTCCGCAGAGAGGGTTAAGACAGGGTGATCCTCTCTCCCCGTTCTTGTTCAATGTTGTTGCTAAAGGCTTGAACATATTGTTGTCAAGAGCTAAGGATTTGAGTATTATAAAAGGAGTGGTAGTGGGTAATAGTGAGGTCATCGTATCCCATCTTCAGTTCGCGGATGACACTATTATATTTTGTGAGGCTGAATGGGCAGAGATTATGGCTATTAAATGAATCTTAAGATGTTTTGAGATGGTCTCGGAGTTGAAGATTAATTTTCATAAAAGCATGATATGTGGGGTGGGAGTTGATAATGGGTTAGTTGAGGAATTTGCAGACATACTTAACTGACGGAGTCATAAGTTACCTTTAAAGTACTTTGGGTTGCCACTTGGAGCCAACACAGGCCGAAAGCAAACATGGCTGCTAGTGGTAGACAGGTATAAAAAGAAATTAGCTTGGTGGAAGAGAAGGTTGTTATCCTATGCTGGTAGGGTCACTCTCATTAAATTTATGTCATCTTCCTTACCTGTTTATTATATGTGCTTGTTTAAGATACCAGAGTCTGTTATTAAGGAACTTGATAGGATTCAAGCAAGGTTTTTGTGAGGAGGGGATGAGTCTAAAAGGAATATCCATTTGGTAAAATGGAAAGTAGTGCAGATGAATAAGAAACAAGGAGGTCTTGGTCTTTAAGATATTAGATTGACGAATAAATATCTACTTTCTTAAGTGGTTGTGGAGATATGCCTTTGAAGATGAGGCTCTGTGGAAATCTATGATTTGTGCCAAGTATGGAGTATCGGGGGGCCACTGGTTCCTTCAGTGAATGCTCTGGTTCCTTGCTGTGTCTTATTTAAATCCTCGGCTGCATAATTTTTTTCTGGAAAATGTGGAGCTTAGAATTGGTGACGGGAATAGGGTAAAATTCTGGCAGGATGCTTGACTGGGAACATCAAGCCTTAAATCTCAGTTTCCAAGGTTGTATCAATTGAGTTTAAATAAGGAGATCACCTTGAAGATACATATTGGTTGTAGAGATAATAGCAATAATTGGTGCTTTAACTTTAGAAGGCCTCTATTTGGATGGGAAGAAGATGAGGTGCTAAGGTTGCAAAATCTGCTGGGAATAGGACTATGCCTTGTGGCTAGTCAAAGGGATTCAATCAGGTGGAAAGCTGACTAGTCGGGGATTTTCACAGTTGGATTTGTGTATAACTGGTGCAAACAAAGTGATGGGCCGATCCTCAGCTATCCATATTTGGTTTGGAATAACTTTGCTCCTCTTAAGGCCAAATTCATTACTTGGCTCGCTTGGAAAGGTAGGCTGAAAACATCTGCATTCCTTAGCAGAATTGGAGTTTTGAGAGGTAATGGGACTTGGCAGTGTATGATGTGCAAAGTTGAGAAGGAAACCTCTAATCATATTTTTTTTATTTTTATTTTTTTGTTCATTTGTGTGGCATGTCTGGTTAAACATCATGGCCTGGTGGGGAATTCAATGGGTGTTACTTGGATCTTTTGAAGGCTTGATGCAATGGTGGTTGGGGTGGAAACTCAGGAAAAAGGAAAAGAAAGTGTGGAGGGTTATTTTTATTTCTGTCATTTGGTCACTATGGATGTATAGAAATGATTATTTATTTAATAATACTCAACATGATATTGATGCTTTATGTGAACTTATTAAAATTCGAGTGGCCATATGGTTGAAGTCTGTTAATGTGGGGTGTTGCTTCTCCATTCAAGAGATTGTTTCAAACATAAAATGGGTGAGGCATATTATCTAAGGTCTAAAGGAGGCTCTGTTTGGGTTGATATATGTATAATGAGTGATGCTTTGGTGATGCTACTCTGCTGGGGTTGCTACTGATCTATGTGGGACGTGTGTACTGGTGTTGATCTATTATTGATGCTCTGTTTGGATGCTGTTGGGTCTTGTTGTTGTTGTTGCTGACCTGCTTGGGTTACTACTGTTGTTGTAGAGTTACTCTACTAATGTGCTGCTGTGTTGCTGTTTGTTAGCTTTGGGTTGTAATTTTATCTTAGCTGTGGTTAGATTATATTCGCTATTGCTGACCTATTTTGGGTTGTAAATTGCTGTTGCAGTTCTATTGGTTTCTTACCAACTTTTGATGTGATGCTAGCATATGATTGGATGGTATTATCGGTGCCAACCTAGTTGGAATTGATTTGGTTCACTATGATACTTTTTGCACTCATCCACCCTCTTCCTTTATTGATGTAATAACCGCTTAATTCATCAATAAATTTTCTGTTCTTTTGCTGAAAAAAAAAAAAAAAAAAAAAAGATTCTAGCCTCAAGGAGTGAAAATATATATGTATAAATAAATAAAATTAGTATTTGTGTAATTTAATCTTCACAATTTTCATTATTAAAAATGTGCATTTTGTTATTGCTGATAAGACAAATCAACTTCTCGATAACATGATAAATGGCTGGTTTTTTCCAAATACTTAGCACAACTAAAAAATTATTAACAACTTTTGAAACTTGGAATGTTTAAGGATGAAAATTTCATAATTTTGCAATTGAAATTTAAAATGCAAATTTAATTTATTTGCTAGCTAATATTTTCAATTTTAAAAAGATCTATAACTATTTCTAGAATCTATAGTATAACTAAAAACAAACAACTTTATCACATCCTCCTTTAATTAGTTGTTTAATTTTTGTAATTGAGTACCACTTATAACAATAAAATATTAATCCGATAATAATGTTCAATAGTATGTGATGTCTTTGATGATGAGTGCCACCTCCATTCAATTTAAGATGAGAGAGAGAGAGATAAGAGGAAGAACTAAAAGTAGAAGTTTTGAAATAAAGAGACCAAGATGAAGAAAGAATTGAAAATGAAGATTGAGTTAAGGAGAGAATTGAAATAATAAAAAAATAAGGCAAAACCAAAGACAAAAGAAGAACAAGAAAAGAAGAGAGATAATCAAAATAAAGAAGAAGAATAGGAGGTAAGAGGAAAGAAGCATATTAAAGTTCCGGGGTGTAAAGTGAAACTAGAAAATGTAAATTGAATTAAAAAAATCTTGGAAGGCTAACAATTTAAATGATTTTAACCTTATTAGAGTATTATTAATATATATACAATCTGAATTTTTAATTGCATGGGTAGTTAGTGTCTTTGTCCAAATGCAATTTAAATTTAGGCTTTGTTTGAAAGCAAATTATTTTAATAATTTTTTGACTTTTTATAAAAATATATGTAAAAAAATAGAAAGAATAATATGATAACTTATAATAATTTTTTTTACTAAAATATTTAATCTCTAAATGGGATCTTAATTTAAACTTATTAATATTTGTCAAAATTCATGTTTTAAAAAAATTCAAACTAGGCTCAAATAGGCCATGGTCTCGTTTGGAGTGTTGATATTTTGATTAAAATAATCAAAAAATCAAAATATCTAATCACGTAATTTTCAATATTTTATTATATATCTTTTATAAAAAAATTAAAAAATTAGTTAAAAGAATCATTTTTCAAACACCACTAATCCAACTCAAATTAGGCTTGATGCAATGGCCCGCCCCCCCCCCCCCCATTTTTTTTTTTTTTAACAGGCGCGGCCTATGTCCTTAAAATAGGATGGGCGCAGCAGCACACGTGCTACTAGCACTCACCTTTCAGAATCAGTTTCACTCTTATCATATCCAATGCCATCCCACACCTACCATGGAGGAGAAATTATACTTTGCTACAGGGGCAAAGCTATGTTGTATTTTAAATTATATTTCATTGGTTAAAACAATTAATCCTACCACTTTGATGTCTTTTTGAAAGAGACAAATAGACAAATGTTCAATCTTAAATGGTGTCGAGTAATATTTCAAGACCATCCGATACTTTCTCACCATCTCATCATGAGCCTTTCAAAAATTGGAATGGAAGAAAGAAAAATGCTAAGAATTAAAAAAAAAAAATACTAAAAGAATTTACCAAAGTGTTTAGTAGATATTTTAGTAAAAAATTTAAAATTTCTAGTATTGTTGTGAAAAAAAATGAAATTAGGTTTGATTTAATATTTTTTTATATATATATTTTTGGGCACTCAAGTAGAGAGGTCCATTAATGAAATTGTTGCGGGTAATAGACCTAAACTTTTAAATCATTTTGAGACAAACATACTATCTGTTCAAAAGCTTAACTACTGCCTATCTGATCAAATACAACCGTCTATACACGGGTCAATTATCTGTCAAACTATCTGTTCATATGTGTACACATGTTACCCATCTTTCTAACCATTTGTTCAAATAAGATTAATCCTTGAACCTAATGCCTAAAGCATTCCTCAACTTAGATTTACCGACAATTTTTTTCTATGTTTTTTACATTTTATTAAAATTTAATATATTTGGTAATTATTAAATTTTACTTTTTTTTGGATTTTTTCAAACTTGATTTTGGTGGTAAATTACCTTATTGTGTTTATATAATTTTGGAGCCTTTGTAGGGATACAAGGAAAATTTTAAAAATATTGAAGATAAAATTGTATTTTCAAAAAGAAGAAATAAATTAAAAGGTTAATTTTTTTTTTCTTAATGCAGTCAGCCATATTATATGTATAATTAGAATTATTTATTTATTTATTTTTTATAATTAATTCTGTAGAGCTACTGAATTATAAAGTGGTGAGGTTATATAGTCATTTGGACTAATGTTACACACCATTCAACTAATCACACATGTCCTGTTATCTAAAAAAATAATATAAAAGTGTGGCAAATATATATATATATATATATATATAAAAGGGGTTTTTCTTCTCTCTCCATTCCAAATTTGGACTTGAAGGCGGTTGTTCGGCCTCGTATGATTTACAATGAATTCTTTTTTGATAAATCGAACCATTTATTTTATGAGAATTTTTATTTATATGATCTACAAACAAAAAGGTTAATTTGAGAATTGTAAACTGTTCATTTTATTGGGTTTGTCACAAAAAAATTATTGTCTATTTTCAAAATACACATTTTTTTTTTGGCAAACTATAATGGTAGTCCTTATACCACTACAACAAAAAACACTATTGGCGACTAAAATGGGAATTTTCGTCGCTGAAAGTCATGGAATTGGCGACTAAAATGGAATTAGTCGCCAAAATTGGTCACTTTTGCCGACTAAAAGACTTTAGTCGCCGAATGTAATGGTTTTAGCGACTAAAAGGCAGTTTAGTCGCCAAATATAGGGGTTTTAGCGACAAAAATATTTTTAGTAGCCAAAGGTTAGGGTTTTTGGCGACTAAAACCATTTGGTAGCCAAACGTTAAGGTTTTGGCGACTAAAAACCACTTTGGTCGCTGAAGGTCAAGCTTTTTGGCTACTAAAAAAAAATTAGTAGCTAAAAACAGGTTTATGGCGACTAAAATTCACTTTAGTAGCCAAAGGGGGAGGTTTTTGGCGACCAAAAACAAGTTTAGTCGCCAAAAGGGTAGGTTTTTAGGCGGAATGGTTTTCTTTAGCGACGGAAAATTAATTAGTAGCCCAAAAATAATACAATCGGCGACTAAATAATTTTTTTAGTCGCCAAAAGTGATCTAAAATTTTTTTAATAAATTATTTATTTTTTTACATAAATTATATTTGAATATATATAATTACATTTATATATATAGTTGTGTATTAATACTGATGAAAGTAATATATAAATAATATAAGTTGCAATTATAGTCATGAAATGGCTCAGTGGCATAGTGGGGGTGGAGTGTATGGTTAAGGTTTGGAACTTGGAGGTCCTAGGTTCGCTCCGTGGGAGCTCTGAGGCACAAAGGAAAATTTTTGTTTTTTCAAAAATGCTTTTGGCGACTAAAAAAAAAATAGTCGCCAAATGTATAAATAATAAAAATAATAATTCACTATTAGCGACTAATAGTTTAGTCGCCAAAGGTATAATTTCCAAAAATGGAATTGACTATTGGCGACTAAAACCTTAGTCGCTGAAAACCTGTGTATTGCCGACTAAAAGTGTTTTTTGTCGCCAAAGGTATTGCCGACCGTCTATTTGCGACAAACCCGGCGACTAAAAGATTTTGTCGGGGAAAGTGGAAATTTGACATTTGGCGACTAAAAAGGGACTTTTGGCGACTAAAAATTTAGTCGCCAAAGGTGTATTTTCCTGTAGTGTACATTGGTTCTTGTGTCATTTTGGTCCCAATAATTTTAATTAACTCGATTTTGATAATAAATTTATAATTTTGTCTTAATTTGGTCAAATTAATTATAACTTAGCATATTTTTATAAAAAAAATATGTATATAAGTATCATGTGTCATATTTTGAAAGGCAAAATTATAAACTTCATAAACTCAGTGAGTTAACCTCAACCAATTTAGTGATAATTTTTGTAAAACCACTAACAATATTATCAATTGAATTAAATTGATACAAAATTTAAAATTAAAAAATTGAGTGTAGAGACCAAAACAATATAAGGAGTAAAATGTACAGACCATTACCATTAGTGTAATTTGCTCCCTTTTTTTGAGACAAATTCGATAGGCTACAATTATCAAATCAAATTAATTTTTTTATGTAAAGGATATACATAAAAATAAACAATTTGAATTACCAAAACAAAACCAATAATAGGCCTTATGAACGGAAAATTATTCAATATTCTTCAAATATCACGTGTCCGTATTCCTAATCAATCACTATTCATTATGCCTCCTCGTGTCCCCTAATCACCCAACATAATACCTCACTTATTCACCTTCACCACCAATTACAATACTATAAAATACCACGTGTTTATATTCCGAGATTATTGAATAATTATCCTTATGAAGCAAGACAATACCATCAATTCAGATCACAAACAGGTCACAGGAGAAAAGTTACCACCATAGAAAAGTGATAAATCTCAGTATTTAAACTAACAAAAATAAATTGAGTTACCACATGGCCTTGCTCTAATTGGGTTAAATAATATTCCCAATACAAGTTTAGTCTGTGTTTAAGGGTTAAAGTGGGTCAACTGTTCTGGATGGTCTACTTATCAGCATGAACAGAAAAAGGCAGCTTGGTTAATATGGTGATAGGTGCTTAATTAGATAAGTTTTACATAACTAGACCTCGCCGCCTTGCATTATTTCCCAAACGTGCTTAATGTGTATCTCAAATACTCGACCACGACTTGGTAATCAAGTAGAGCATGGTTTAGCAAAGATAGTTGCTACAGCTTAAAAAATAAATAAATAAATAAATAAAATAAAAAAAAATACATTGGTCCACCAAAAATAAAAAAAAGTTGAACCTACATAATAATAATAATATAAAACCCCGCCATCCCCTTAAAATAAATAAATAAATAAATAAAATACAAACGACGAAAACCCCACCACCACACACATCATTATATACAAAATGAAATACCTTCTTCTTTGTTTTGTGTTGAAGAGAACCTTACCTTCCAGTCCCTTTGACAAATTTAATCCCATCTTCTTTGTTTCAAACTCAAATTCTTCCACTCTCTTTCAATTATTGTCGATTTTTCGAACAAGTTTAAGGAGATTGAAGCCTCAAAAAATTTAGATCTGAGCCTATTGTCAAATTCATCCATGGAAGATTGTTCATCCCCTCAATACCCTAGGTTTGATGTCTCACCTAAGTCTCCATTTTCATCATGGTCTGAGCCTGAGCAACTTTTGCATACCAAATCTCTTTCGTGTGATGAAAATCCCTCCGAAGAGAATTTTCCAGTGAAAGTGAAGGAAAAATCTTTGGAAACAGATTTCTGCAAGGGGTTTAATGATAAAGAAGACTTTACTTCAAAGGTGAAAAATAAGTCAGGAAAGGAAAAGAGGTACATAGGGGTACGGAAGCGGCCATGGGGAAAGTATGCTGCTGAGATACGTGATTCAACAAGGCAAGGAGCGCGTGTATGGCTGGGAACATTTACTACTGCAGAGGAGGCCGCTTTGGCTTATGACCAAGCTGCATTTGTGATGCGAGGCCCATTGGCTCGCCTCAACTTTCCTACTGAAAGAGTACGCGAATCGCTTCGTCAGAATGGTGATGAGTCCTCCTCTTCCTCCTCCAGCTGCACCTCCTCTTCCTCTCCAGCTGCAGCATTGAAAGAGAGAAACAAGATGCGAATGAAGTTGCTGATAAGTAGGAGGAGGAGGAATAATGAAAAGGAAGGAATAGTAGTGAAGCCTGGAGCAAATATGTCAGTGTTTGAATTTGAAGATCTTGGAACTGATCTCTTAGATGAGCTCTTAAGCTCATCTGAGAGAGCTTCTCATAGTACTTGAGTCAATTTACATCATTTTCATCACCCTCTCTATTATGTACTTTCATATCTTGCTCATCATCTATATGAATTTTAGGTATTCACATTCATGATTTATTTTTTACTTTACTCTATATGTGCTCTCTCATCTACCTCAAATATTTCCTTTAAAACACTTTCACTATTTCCCTTTCTTGTGATTTTTACATAAAACACAAAATAGTTTTTAATATTGATTTAGCACAACTTAATTAACAAAATTTATAAAATTATATTAGGTTTTGTAAATCTAAACTGCCCATACCTAAGTTTAAATGCATTCTCCCTCTCATTCAGAGAAACTATCTAAAATGGACAATCTGTTTGATGTTTTCCATTTAATCCACATCCCTCCAAAGTCCAAGTGAAGGAGAATTGGAGAAACACACCATGTTAAACCTAATTGTGATCCTTTTTATCAAACATATGTTTTCTTTATGTTTAGTCTCTGATGAACTTCTTGTGAAGAAAAACCTTTAATTTTAAGCCCTCTTTACAACCAAAAATTGGGACATTTAACTGCATAAATGAAATTTTTGTAGAGAATACAATGCCTATGTATTTCCATTAATGCAGAGAAGGGGAAGGATTGTTTGGTTTAAGAACATCGTGAGTGTTTGAGGTGAAATTGTGTCCAACAAAAAGAAAATCCATCTAGATTACTACATTTTTAGTTTTCAACTATTCTTGTAAATTCAAAATATCTTCTATAAATTGAAAATTTCTCATAAGATCTCAAAGGAAATGACCAATATCTAATCCTTCACTAATTTTGCTAGAAAGTAATTTCTCTGTTATTCTTCTGCCATTTTGATCGCCTCAATTCTTCTTCTTCTTCTTGTTATTTCTCTTCCTTGTTTATTTATTTGTTTATTGTTTTTATCACTAAATTTATTTTCTTTGTGTCTATGTATAGAGTAGTTGTTGATAATGACATTTTATAATAGTTTGATTTGTTAGAATTTTCTGCATGCTCTGATATTATTATTGAATTTTTTGAATTGTATCTGTATGTTTCTTTCAACGAACTTTGTTGATCTTTTCACTTCTATCATGTTTGAGGATTTCTTTCACATCTTATTACTTGGGGGCTTCTCATTTTCTCACTTGTAGGGGGTTTTCAATTTTCTTCACAAACATTAAATTAACACTAGACCCACTTTTGTACTCCGAAGGACTTTCATTCGGATACATTTCAACATTTTTTTTTTCACGAAAGATTTTGAAATCATTTTTCCCAACACCTCTATTAATTAATGTGGAATTTTTATTTTGTAAAGATGTCAAAATTACTTTATTCTGAAAAGACGTAAGCTAAATGCTTTTTTGTCTTGAACTTGAAATCTTCTTAATTTCTAGTGCTCTTGAAAGCAACAATCTTTTTGGCTATTTCTATGGATATGCTTGGCTTCAATTTGTTTTCTTGCATTTGAATTTCTTCTTCACACGAGCTTGTGGTCGATCTTCATTTATTTATTTTGCTTCTTAGATTCTTTTTACTTGATCTTGTGGATAAAAAAAACATGCTATATGCTACCCAACCTGTATAAAAAATGAAACTCTCCACATCAAAGTGAATATTTGAAGTTTTCATATTTTCATCATTCGTGCTATTATACATATATGCTTGCCCACCATTTTCTAGAGGGCCATTCTTCTTTTTATTTTTTGTATTTTTTTTTTGTTTTTACTAAATTTTTTTAATATTTTAAGTAATTTTTTTAATTTTTAAACACATCTTAAATACACTTAGAAAGTACAATATATGTGAAAAAAATCTTTAAAAAATTCACTAAATACCAAAAATATAAAAAATATAAAAATTCAGTACATTTTTCGTATTTTTGTGTATTTATTAATTTTTTAAAAAAATTCACAAATAATTCACTATTTAGATACATTTAAGTGAGGTACATCTAAAAAAATTTTTTAAAAAAATTTGTTTAAAATTTTAAAAATATTCATTAAAAAAAAAAGAACACGAAAAATAAAAAAAACTCAATTTTCAAAAAATTGAATTTAGAAAACTGAAACCAAACATATTGAATAAGTTTCTAAAAATTGCTTTCACGAAGTTCTTTATTTTTGTTTTTTTAATTCCTGATTTGCAGATTTCGCAACTTCAACATGTTTCCGAACTCTTGATTTGGAGATTTCGCAACTTCAACATGTTTCCGAACTCTTCTTTATGTATTGCCTTCTTTAGTATCTTCATTGCTATAATTCATTTTTCCTCTCTAGAATTTTGCTTAACTTGCAGCTGTTTGGACTTATCATTACACCATAAAATTGCAAGCTTAAAGATATGTGCGAGTTTTAGCACTTCACAAATTGTAATTGAAAAACACCAAATTGCACAACATGTGTGTCGTGATCAATCAGAAACAATTCATCATTTTTATTTTATTGGATCATTTACCTTTTTTGTCCCAAGACGAACTTGATTCTTGTGCCTAGTTTATGAATGCTACCCTCCCTAATACCATGTTGGAAGTTTAGGCAAACTATATCGCCATTATTTGAGGAGAGAAGAGTGTGAATTCCTATATCATATAGGCACTCTCATTAGGGAACAAAAAATCTAAAATATATATATATATATACGGGTTGGCAGAGAAAAAACTGTTAAGTCATAAGAAAAAAAAATGTTGGCAGAGAGAGAAGGTGGATGGAATCCAATAATACGAAAGAGAAAGAATACGGGTTGGCAGAGAGGATCTCAGAAGGAACAAGGGCTAATTACTATTTTCATGGATAACATTCCAGAATCAATGGATCCTAAAGGGTTGTTCACTTTTTTTCATAAGTTTGGTATCATAAAAGATGTGTTCATCCCAGGGAAAAGAAGGCAACCAAAAAGATCTAGATTTGGCTTTGCTAGGTATGATTGTGAAGTGGCTGCAGAGATAGCGATCCAGAAGGCAGATGGTCTATGGTGCGATAATAGGGCTTTGATGTTGAAAAGAGCAAAGTATCAAAAATCCCAAAGTTCTGTTCCAATGGTGCAGCGGGGGCTATGCAAAAACGAAGCTGGTACGAGGATCCAACAGAGGCTTCAAGTGTAGCAGAGGCAGTTTCAGGGAGGAAAGAGGTCATATGTTGAGGCACTGGTAAGTGGAGGAGCAAGTGAATGAGAGAAGGTGGTGATCAAGACTTACGAGGAAGGAAATGGGTGGAGGTACGAAAGCTTAGTTGTGAAATTGTGCAGTTTTCTAGCCTTCAAGGAGTTTAGAGCAGAGTTATACAAAAAGAGATGAAGAATGTGGTTGCAAGGGAGTGTGGAGGCTGATTAGTGCTGCTAACTTCCAGCTCAGTTCAACAGATGAAGGAAGGGAAGGCTAAGCTGGGTACGTGGTGTCAGGAATGGTGTGATTCAGTTGAAGAATTGGGGGAAGGTCACCTCGTAGAGCAGGAGAGGTGTGTTTGGCTGTGCTGCTTCGGCATCCAAATCAATCTTTGGAGTGTCACTACCTTTCGCAGTATAGCTAGTCTTTGGGGGATGGTGGTCTAACTTGAAAAGGATGTTAATAATCCTCAAACCTTTCAGCAAGGCAGAGTTCGAGTACTAACGAGGTGCATGAAGATGATCAAAATGACTCTGCGAGGAATTACCAAGTTGTTTGTGTCCGAGTTCAAGTTCTAGTAGGGGAAAAGACCTTGTTCTTCTTCCATCCAAAGATAAAGAAGAGATAGATCAGCTATCTGGCAATGGAGGTTGTATGAGGAGCTCCCAGAAAGCTTCTTTAGCAAGGGAGGAGGTCATGAGGGGTGGCTCTGATGAGGTGAGTAGGGTGTTGGAGACAAAGCCATGATGATGGTAAGTATGCAGCAGCTGAAGGTGTTCTACAAGGAGGCATGGGGTATGATGGCATAGGTGGATGCTCCAAGGAGAAAGGTATGGTTCAAGTAGTCAACTCACAATAGGAAATGATGAACAATATTCAAATTCCAAACGGGGCTATAGGGTCTTCTGGGCTTTTTACAGAGTGGTGTGAGCCAGAGGAGGGAAGATCAAATATTAATCTTGAAGTATTACTTGAGGGGGTGCAGGTTGGGCCTTTGCCCAATGGATCAAATAATAGGGAGAGGTTGAAGTTTGATGATAGTGTGGCCCAGCGCAGACTCAGGCCCAATTTGGTTTAGTCCATACAGAATAATTTGGGAAAATATATTGGTGTGAGCAGTAAAGGCAAGGTAGTTGTAGACCAGAAAACATCTACCACTTGCAAAAAAGGCTTTGTTTCGAGGAGGGGTAGCAGGATAGCTGGTGGCATCAGCAAACAAAAGGGTGTAGTTAGCAACCTTGGCTTCCAAAGAGGTGTCATTTTCAAAGCCACGACAACAGCAATAGCTTCATCCTTGTCATCATCTCAAAGTAAATCGAGGAGTAAAAGAAGAAGTTTAATTGAAGAAGCGCAGTCAACTTTGAAGGTAGAAGGAGTTCTAGGCCTGCAGTTCTGGAGTTAGAGGAGAATGATGTGGAAAGACTTGCAGGTGTAGTTGGGGCAAACGGAAACTAGATGGTTGCAATTTGGGGAAATGAGGGTGTTAAATAAGTTTAATCATGCATATTTTATCTTGGAATGTTAGAGGGCTGAGAAGGTTAGAAAAAAAAAAGGAAATTAAAGCAATTAGTGAGGGAAAGGAGTGTGGATGTTTTATTATTACAAGAATCAAAAAGAAGTTCTGTGGATGCTAGTTTTGTGAAGACCATATGGCCTTATGAAGAGATGGAGTTTATAGGTGTGGATTCAGATGGTAGTGTAGGTGGACTTTTGTGCATTTGGAGGCCAGAAGTCTTTAAGCTTACTGACTGCTGTTGCAGTAAGAATTTTATTCTTCTATCAGGTACATCTTGCCTTTCTTTTGAGTGCGCCATAGTCAATATTTATGCCCCTAATGAGGTTGCGGGTAGGAGAAAGTTATGGGAGGTTTTGGTTAATGTATACCCTCATTATCCAAACCCTTGGTGTGCGAGGGGGATGGGGGGATTTCAATGAAATTAGATTCATCAGTGAGAGGAGAGGGTGCTCTAGGAGGGAGGGGGGATGAAAGATATTAATGAGTTTATTGACCAATTGGAATTAACAGATATGCCTTTGTTAGGTAGACAGTTCACCTGGTGTAATGCATTGGATGTGGAAAGATGAAGTAGGATAGATAGATTCTTGTTGGATTCTAGGTGGCTAGAAAAGTTCTCCTTTAAGCAATGGGGTTTACCTAGAACTTTATCAGATCACTGCCTTATTTTGTTGAGGGAGGATGGAAGGGATTGGGGTCCCAAACCCTTCAAGTTCTTATATCCCTGGCTTTCACACCCTACATTTATGCTTGCAGTTAAATAGATTTGGGAAAATAATCAGGTGTCAGGTTAGGCTGGGTTTAAACTCATGAGGAAACTGAAAGATTTAAGATCTCATTTGAGGGTGTGGAACAAGGAGGCGTTTGGCAATATTGACTCTTTTCTAAAGTCCGCTGAAGAGGAGTTACATGATTGGGATTTGAAGGCAAAGTCTGGGTCTCTGGATGATGAGGGCATTAGAAGTAGAAGAGAAGTTAGAAGTCTAGTGTGGAAATTAAGCAGAGATAACGAAATGTTGTGGCTTCAAAAGTCCAGGGTGTTGTGGGCTCGAAATGGTGATAAAAACACTAGGTTTTTCCACATTATGGCTAGCAGGAGACAGAGAAAGAACTTGTTAGACTCAATTTGTGTGGAAGGGGTGTGCTTTGAGGACCCTACTCAGATGAAACAGGCTGTGGTGAGGCATTTTAGAAAGCAGTTTATGGAGAGTTGGTCTGTGAGACCAAAGCTTTCAGGCCCTTTCAATGTTATTAACTCAGAGCCAGCAGCTAACTTGGAAGCAGTGTTCTCAGAAGATGAGATTTGGGTAGCTCATAAAGATTGTGATGGAAACAAGGTCCCCGATCTAGACGGTTTTAATTTGGCATGCATAAAAAAGTGTTGGCCTGCCATGAAAAGTGAGATTGTTCAAATGTTTCATGAATTTCACACAAATGCTAAGCTATCATCTGGGATTAATAGTTCCTTCATTATACTTATTCCTAAGAGGGATAATCCTTCAGGATTGGGAGACTATAGGCCAATTAGCTTGGTCAGCTCCATCTACAAGATCTTGGCCAAGGTGTTATCCAAAAGAATGAAGCAGCTTCTCTCAGTTGTGACCAGTGTGGTGCAGCCAGCTTTTGTCGATGGTAAGCATATTTTAGATGGTGATTGCCAATGAAGTTGTAGACGGGTGGCACAGAGCTAGGAAGAAAGGCATTATGTTGAAGTTGGATTTCGAAAATGCCTATGATTCATTAAGCTGGGAATTTTTGCTATCAATGTTGGGTAGTTTTGGCTTTGGGGCTAGGTTTATTAGGTGGATGAAGACTTGTATTACAACAACTATGGTGTCTATATTAGTTAATGGTTCACCCACGAAGGAGTTTTAACCACAAAAGGGGTTAAGGTAAGGTGACCCTCTATCTCCATTTTTGTTCATTATAGCAGCTGAAGGCCTTAATCTTTTGTTGGGTAAGGTGTAGACACCCCATTTTTGACCGACCTTAAGACTTAGACATCACCAGTTGAGCGCTCGGTGACGTTGCATGTTGTGCTCGTTCTGAGGTTTCAGAGTCTCGGCTACAAGCCTTGCCTCCAGACTTCGGAGCTCTTTTTGTGCCTTGCCTCGGTTTGCGAATCGAGTCCTGTTTTCTCTCTTTTCTCTTCCAGAAGGGAGGGAGAGGTCTCGTCGACCATCTCTCAGTGGCCGCAGGCTACGTTTCGTGGTTGTAGGCCATTTTTCCCGTTTGGAGCCCGGTTTTTGACTTTCGGAGCCGTCGGCTGTGTGCCTCGGTTCGGGATCGCTTAACTACCTCCGTTTACTCCAATTTTTGGCACACATCTTCTTTCCTCCCTCTAGAGGAACACTGTGCCCCTGGAGACCACCTTCATGGTCATACGCCACTTCCGGTGCCTAACAGCCTGTTTTCGGGGCCCCGAACCGCACGTTTTGGCCCCCGAACCTGCGTTTTGCATCCGTTTTGGTCCATTTTTTGTGGGGACCCTATTTTCATTGTTAGGAAGGTGGTAAGATGGTGGCCGGCCACTTCTTCCCTTGAAAAGCCAATTTTCTCATTTTCTCTCTCCAAAAGCCGATTTTTCTGACAGAAAGCTGGTTTTTCTCACTTTTGAGCCACATTTTCTGGCTTTTCATACCACCATGATGATCTACTCATCTGGGAGGCCACCAATATGGGTAGGCTGACTAGTAATTCTTCTTGACCCTTTTGAACCTTGTTAAAAAGCTTGCTTTTCTCTCTCTTGGGTCATATTTTTTGGTTTTTCTCCACAAAGCTGTGTTCTACTCATCTGGGAGGCCACCTTTCTGGGTAGGCCGACCAGCAATTGTTCTTGAACCTTTTGACCCCTGGTCGGCTAACCAGGTGGAGTGGCCGGCCGGCCACTTGAATTGGCCGACCTGCTTATTGCTTTTTCCCTCTTTGAGTGTAATCCAGTTGTGCCAGCTGGAGATCATTTGGTGCATCCTCCATACAGTGTATGGAGGATCTTTGAAGCTTCCAAGAGAAGCTTTGGCCTCTCTTCTCTATAAGAGAGGCCCTCCTCTTCATCTCAGCTGATTAGACGCTTTTGCTTAAGGCTCATCACCTCCCACCTCCATTGCTACTATTCCAAGCTCAAAAACCCTAACTTCCTTGGTCCATTTACACTACAACCCATAGCACCACACCACCATCATCCATTCCAGCCCCTTGGAAGTCATTTGCAGAGGTTGAAAGCTCATTTCCTTAGACCAAAGGCTGCTGGAAAGTTGGGCTACAAGGGTAAGCTCCTATTCTCCCCATTTTTGCACTATTTTGTTCTATATCTTAGCCCCTTGTGCTTACATTTTTGGGCTTCGGCCTAAACTAAAAACAGTCTTATTTTGAGCTCATATTCATGTTTTATTAAGGATTTTCCTCTGTTTGAAGTCTTCTACTCCCCCTTTGTGCTTTATCCCTCTTTTGGGGCTTATTTTGCATGATATATTAGCCCTATTTTTGAGCATTTCTGGGCTTCGAGCCAAACTGTGAAGTATCTTTTTTTTAGCCTCTCTTAAACTTTGTTGAGGGGCTCTTTGTTGTTTGAGGCCTTTTGCTGCCCTGTTTGTTCAGTCTCTCTTTTGGGGCTTATTTTGCATGATACATTAGCCTTATATGTGAGCCATTTTAGACCTCGACCTAAACTGAAAAAAATCTTTTTTTGATATCATTTTTATGTTTGATTCAGGTCTATTCTCTGTTTGGGGTCATCTTCCCCTATGCATGCTTCATTCCTTCATGATTAAGGCTATGCATTAGAGCACTTGCATTGGCCATGGCTTGGCCTCTTAGCCACTGAAATCCAGTGGATTTTCAGTGGTTTTGACGCATTTTTGAGGGCCAAAATTAGAGGGGGGGTGACCCCCTCTCTCCTTGTCTTGTTTGGGGATCTTTTAGGCCTTCCAAAGAGACCGTATTTTGCATGCATCGAAGTCACTTTCCAGGCCTCATTCTGAGGGTTTTGAGGTCTGCCTTGCCTCTGTTCGAGGCCCATTTCACCATATTTTAGGTCTATGTTGCATGTGTAGACCAATCCCATTCAAGGCTCTTCAAAGAGGCCTTTCTTTGCATGTTCCCTAGACCAATTTCAGGGTCAATTTGGTGAGTTTTAGGGCTTTCTTATTTGATTTCCAGAGTTGGTTGTACCATGCTAAGTGTCCTTGATGCATGTGCTTAATTACCCCTTGTATGCCCTTCCAAAGAAGCCCCTCATTTTTGCACATGTTGGCTGCATTTCAGTGATTATTTGGACATATTTTGGCATGTTTTATTCACTGATTTTTTCTGGTTTGGTGAGATTTCATATGCTTCATATGCATGCCATGTAAACCATGTTTGCTAGTCAAAGTTGCATGCTATTTTAGTCCATCATGCTAGCATCTTTTGGTCATGCTTTGAACTAGAAATGTTCATGTTTTGGGACTGCCTTGGCTCTGTCTTTGTGCTTCATGGTCAAATAATGCATGCTTTGTATAGCTACAAGTCAATACATGTGCCTAGTTTTGAGTTTCGGGGCTTACTCCATGCATTGGGTGCCATGTTTGCATGATTCGGGACCATATAGAATTATGTTTCAGTGCTGAAAATTACATGTTTGAATGCCATGCTTCATCCTTGCCATGCTTTGGTAGAGTGGTATTTTATGCCTTAGGTTCTGTCCACGATTTGCGTGCATGTGTGCACGCATTTCGGTCATCTCATTTTCATCTTATGGCCACTGATGTGAGTGTGGCCAAGGTCCACTCATGTTTGTGTAAGTCCATTATGCATTGTGTATGCTTTTTCAATTCATAGCATTGCGTATGCTAGGTTGCGTGTTAGTGCATTGTGTATGCCACGTTACATCGAGCATTGTGTATGCCATCTCATAGCATTGCGTATGCTAGGTTGTATGTTAGTCCCATTGTGTATGCGATCTCATTTGCATTGTGTTTGGGATAGGAGTTAGCCCAAGCACGGGAAACGAGGGACGTTTCGTACTTCGAGTGACGGAACGTGTCTCAATTCCTAGTCGCCGACACTCCGGATTATCCATGATGGAGTTTAGGTTTTGTTGTGTTTATATGTGCATTCATTTTATATTGAGTTGTGCAATTCGACTCCTCGGCCATCATGCATCAATATGCGTGATTGGTGGCACGAGGATCGAGGACTACACTCCTTGAAGAGTAGTCATGCATACATATGTGAAATGCTTTGCCATGCCCCTTTGTTGCTCTCTGTTGCAGTAAATCAGAAATCAGCAGCTTTCTAAAGCCTTGTTCAGCATTCTGGCATTAATTGCAAACAAAGGCGAATTGGGGCATCGCAATGGATTTTCGCGCCGGGCAACTCAAGCATGCATCTTCCACTATTCGGAACAAAGCTGAGACAGTCCATAGGCTTACATGCTAGTTTATCATTTTCCTAGTTAATTTGTTAATTAATTAGGATTTTTTAATATTTAATTATTCATTCCGGACTGTAATTATTTATCCGGATTGTATTATTCTTTCGGACCTTCCGAACGAGGGTAATGTTGTAATAAGTGTGCGTGTGTGTGATGTATGTCTTCCAACCCCACGTCTTTCTCCCTTTTATTTACCAGCTTATGATGGTTAGATTAGGGCATGTTTCAATTAGCATAGAGTATGATAGCATGCTTGCATCATTCATCTGTTTTGCATGCACCGGGCTCGGCGCATCATACTAACTGCATTGTATTTTCAATTCCAAGTTGAATACATGTTAGCTGTAGCATTTCATATGCCATGTTTAGAATAGCCGAGCCTGCTATAGTTGCACTTTTGCATGTGTCGCATTAGGCATCTCTGTATAATTAGGATCATGCATGGATTTCTAACATAGTTTCTGTTTTTGGCTTGGAGTACTCGGTAAGTTTTATGCTTTAGCATCCTTGCATGTGTGTGAGTGACTGTCATGATAGCATGCTTACCATGAGGCTAATTGCTTATGTGATAGAACTGCCTGAATGTTTGTGGGTGAAGGTTGGGTTATTTGGATTGGAACAATTCATCAATTGTGAGTTTTAAGCCCACTAGATAGTGGCAAAATCATGTTTTCTAAGCCCAACCGAGGATGGCAAATCCACGTCTTAGCCTACTTGCGGGTAGCACCATCAAACCATTTTCAAATAAACAAATATGAAATGTTTTGTTCCAATTTAGGCGACCCAGTCTATACTTGTATGCTGCGCGCATCACATAGTAAATCTGGGCTAATAACCGGAATAAGAACGCATAGTGTTTTCAAAACTAGATATCATGGTTAATAGAGGCCGATCTTTGATCGGGCGAGCGGGGGTGCTCACGAAGTGACCTTCCCCAATCGTACCCAAGTTCCTGAGCCGAGGCAACTTTGGTGATGACGGACACGTGGCCTTAGGCAACGAGTCAGGGTTTCCTAAATTTCCCCAAAATAAAACATTTAGGTGGCGACTCTATATCTGGCAAAACAGTCCATGTTTGGCACTTCTTTACAAAAAAATCTGTTTTCAAAAACAATTTGCCGGATTTGGACTCTTTGATTCAGATTAAGAACCGTGACATTTGAGTCCGAACTGTAGTGAGCCCACAACGAACAGAACGGGACCTCATCCTCCCGGGGCGTTCGGGGAGGTCTACAGTTTCTGGCGACTCTGCTGGGGAATTTGAGGACTTGATTCGAACTCATGATATCTTGTTTTGATTACACTTATGTGTTTCTTTGCATTGCATTTGCATTGGTGCGCCTAGGATACCGTGTTTGCCATCTGCTATTCCTGAACGGTTTGCCGGAGGCTTGCTTTGTCAAAGCATGCCATAAGGCTGACCGGTTACGGGCTCTGCCAGTATGGGAGCACAAACCCTGGTTTTACAGGGGCACCCTTTTTGACCATTCGACCTAGTGCATATTCGGAATCCATAGTGACCATTCCAAACTAGGGCAGGTTGCTTACCCGTTTATAGGTTGTTTGAAATCGCTGTGTACGTAGTGAAACCCTAGTTCCTAACAAAATAGGACAGGGAAACCTTAACCCAACATAGGGGTGTTTTGGCTCTTACTTGTTTGTTATGTGCTTTTAGAGTGCGTCTCTATATGAATGCATGTATCAGTTTGCAAGTTTGGGTATCAGGCCTGCGGACACCAATTCAGTGTTTCTGGGTATCAGGCCTGCGGGCACCGGTTCGGTATTTCTGGGTATCAGGCATGTGGGCGCCAGTTCAGTATTTTCTGAATCAACTATCAGCGGGTATCAGATTCAGCTTCGGGGACAGTGATTTGGGAGTAGTGATTTGGGAATAATGATCAGTCTTTGAGAACAGTGTACCAATTGCGTGTTAATTATACCCGACTGTGTGTTGTGCTTATTTACGCCATTATGCTGTCCATTTGTCTGCTCGTTTATTTCCTTATTATTGCTTTATTTATCTTTTTGCTAGGTAGTTTAGCACAATTGCTCCAGACCAAGCAGATATTCCCCGAGCACTCTGGACAAGAGGTCGCCGACTCAATCGATCTGAGGAACCAGGTGCTTCCACTCTCTACCCCCGGTAATCAGACAAAGGTCGAAAAAGGGCAGTGTATTTCTGAGCAGAGGTTGCAGCAGCAGCAGATACCCATCGAGCTGGAACAGTGCAGTTGAGCTCAATTGTTGCTTATAGAGATAGACCTGCGTAGTTTTGAGGAAATGATGCGTCAGATGCAGGACACCATGAGAGCCATGCAGCAGGATGCTGTTCGCCGAGATAAGTTTGCCAAACAACAGGCCGAGATCATGGCCCACCAGGCAGAGTTAATTTCCAGGTTACAACAACAAACTGGGGCATCTGTTTCACACCCAGTTCCTCTCCCACCAGGAATCCCGGCACCCGAAGAAGCACCAAATGTCCAGGCAGATACGGACATACCAACAGGGCCAGCTCCGCCCCCAATTCTGCCCCAGCTATCTAAGGCTCCCACACCCGTCAATCAACCGGACTCTCCCTTCGAGTTTGAGGTAGACCATACAGCACTGAAATTGAGCAAGCTTGAGAAGTTGTTCAAGAAATCCCAAGGGGTAAAGGCTATTCCGGATATCGAGGACGGATATACCGACGTGGCTGTGACACTGTCGAATAGGTTTAAAATGCTGCAAATTGATCGCTTTGACGGATCTGGGGACCCCATGGTGCATCTCCGGCTATTTTCAGATATACTACGGCCAATGGGCCTCACCAGACCACAAAAGCTTTCACTATTTGGCTGGACCCTGTCAGGTGTGGCCGTTATCTGGTATGCGACGTTAGAGGATGATGTCAAGCAGAGTTGGGATGAAATGGCCGAGGCCTTTGTTGCGCAATACTCTTACAATACCCAAATCAAGATTACGACCCGAGATCTCGAAACAACAAGGCAGGAGCCTAAGGAGAGCTTCTAGGATTTCGTAACTCGGTGGAGGGCGAAGGCTTCGATGATGACCTTGAGGCCTACCTGTAGACGTCCCCGAACGCCTCGGGAGGAATGAGTCCCCCCCGTTCTGTTCGTATTGGGGTCACTGCAGCTCGGACTCTCAAATTGTCACGGTTCTTCATCTGAACCAAAGAGTCCAAATTCGGCAAATCGTTTTGAGAAAACAGATTTTTTTGAAAGAAGTGCCAAACATGGACTGCTTTGCCAGATACAGAGTCGCCACCTAAATATTTTATTTTGGAGAATTTAGGAAACCCTGACTCGTTGCCCTAAGGCCACGCATCCGTCATCACAAAAAGTCTGCCTTACGCTCGGGGAACTTGGGTACGATTGGGAAGGTCACTCGGGAGCACCCCGCTCGCCCGATCAAAGATCGGCCTCTACTAACCATATATCTATTTTGAAACATTAGTGTCTTATTCCGAGTTATTAGCCTAAATTACATGTGTGCCGCCACAGCATACAAGTTATAGACTGATCGCCTGAATTGGAACAAACATTTCATGTTTGTTGTTTTGAAAATCGTTTTGATTGTGCTACCCGCCAAAGTAGGCTAAGACGTGGATTTTGCCACCCTCAGTAAAGGGGCTTAAAAAAAAAAAACATGAATTTTACCACTGACTAGTGCGGCTTAAACACACATTTGATGAATTGTATCCAATCCAAATAACCCAACCTTCACCCCACAGGCATTCAGCAGTTATATCACATATAGCCCAATTAGCCTCAATGTAAGCATGCTATCATGGCAGTCACTCACACGTAATGCAAGGATGCTAAACATAAAACTTACAGTACTCCAAGCCAAAACAGAAACTAATTAGAAATCCATGCATGCATCCTAATTATACAGAAATGCCTAATGCGACACATGCAAAAGTGCAACTATAGCAGGCTCGGCTATTCTAAACATGGCATATGAAATTGCTACAGCTAACATGTATGTCAACTTAGGAATTGAAAATACAATGCAGGTAGTAATGATGCGCCGAGCCCGGTGCATGCAAAATAGATGAATGAATGGCAAACGATGCTATCATACTGGTATGCAATGAAACACTGCCCTAATCTAACCATTCATTTTAAGCTGGTAAATAAAAGGGAGAAAGACGTGGGGTTGGAAGACATACATCACACACACGCACACTTATTACAACATTGCCCTCGCGCAGAGGGTCCGAATAAATAATATACAGTCCCGAATAAATATTACAGTCCAAATAATTACAAAATCCTAATTAATTAACAAATTAAACTAGGTAAGCTGTAAACTAGCATGCAAGCTAAGGACTGCCTCGACGTTGCTTCGGATGATGAATGATGCATGTCCGGGTTGCTTTGTGCGGAAATCCATTGCGATGCCCCAATTAGCCTCTGTTTGCAATTGTTCTTGGGATGCATGCCAAGCTTCGGAAGGCTACTGACTCTTGATTTACTGTAACAGAGAGCAAGAAAGGGGCATGGCAAAGTATTTTCACATATGTATGCACGACTACCTTTCAGGGAGTGTAGTCCTCGATCCTCGTGCCACCAATCACGCATATCGATGCATGATGGCCGAGGAGTCGAATTGCACGACTCAATATGAAATGAATGCACATATAAACACAACAAAACCTAAACTCCATCATGGATAATCCGGAGTGTCGGTGACTGGGAATTGAGACACGTTCCGTCACTCGGAGTACGAAACGTACCGTCACTCGGAGTACGAAACGTACCTCGTTTCCCGTGCTCGGGCTAACTCCTATCCCAAGCACAATACAGTATGCATGACATACATGAATGCAACTAATATACAACCTAGCATGCACAATGCTATGAGATGGCATACACGATGCACAAGGTAACATGGCATACACAATGCGCTAACATACAACCTGGCATACACAATGCGCTAACATACAACCTAGCATACACAATGCTATGAAATGAAATGGTATACACAATGCACAATGGACTTACACCAACATGAGTGGACCTCAACCACACTTACATCAGTAGCCAGGAGATGAAAAATGAGACACTCGAAATGCGTGCACACATGCACACAAATCGAGGACCGATCCTAAGGCACAAATGCCACTCTAACAAGGCATGGCAAGGCATGGAATATGACATACAAACATGCAAGTTTCAGCACTGAAATGTGATGCAAAATGATCCCAAAACACGGAAACATGGCACCCGATACACGGAATGAGACCTGAAATATGAAATTAGGTACATGGAATGACCTATGGCTATGCAAAGAATGCATTATTTGAACATGAAGTATGAAGACAGAATCAAGACAGTCCCAAAACAAGCATATTTACAGTTTTAAGCAAGGCCAAAAAATGGACACAAATAGGACTAAACTAGCATGCAAAAATGGCCCCGTAAGGGAGATAATGAAGCAAGTAGCATCTTCTGGCCCTAAATGGCCAAGAGCCCTTCAACAAAGTTGAAGAGGGGCCCAAATTGAAGCACTTTACAGTTTACAACAAGCCACGGATCTGAACACAAACAGGCCTAAAACATTGTGCAAGAAATGAGCTAAACGGGAGACAAAGAGGCAAGTGATGGTTTCTGGCCTCAAACCGAGGAGGGCCCTTCAACAAATTTAAATAGGGGCCCAAAACATGGTGTTTTACAGGTACTAACCAAACCCAAAACAGTGCACATGCAAGCTTAAAATACTATGCAAGCTTAAAATACTATGCAAAATAAGGCCTAAAAAGAGGTTTAAACACAAAGAGAAAAAAGAGAGCTTCAAACAGAAAAAGTCCCTTGATCAAACATGAATAGGGGGTCAAAATAAGGCTATTTACAGTTCAGACCAGAGCCCAAAAATACAAGCACAAGGGGCTAACAAAACATGCAAAAATAAGGCCAAAAGTGGGATAAAGACGCAAATGACAAAAGGAAGCCTCAAAAAGTGAAGAGCCCTTCAACAATGTTGAATAAGGGCTTAAAATAAGCCACTTTACAGTTTATAACCAAGCTCAAAACAGTTTACAAATAGGCCTAAAATACTATGCAAGAAAGAGGCATACAAGGGAGGTAAAGAAGCAAGTGTAAAAAGAAAGCCTCAAATAGGGAGAGGCCCTTAAACAAACATGAAAATGAACTCAAAATAATGCTATTTTCAGTTAAGGTCGGAGCCCAAAAATGTAAGCAAGTATGGCTTAGATATAGAACAAAATAAAGCAGAAAAGAGGGAGAATGAAGACTCACCCTTGTAGACCAAGCTTCAACAACTCTTGGCTTGAGTTTGGTGGCTCCTTAGCTCTGGAAAATAGCTCCAAGTGTCTGGAATGGATGGTGGTGGTGTGGTGCTAGGTGGTGGTGTAGAAATGGTGTAGGGTTTGGGAGGTTTTGAGGGTTGGAGTGTAGAGAGAGGGAGATACAATGTGGGAGCCTCAAAGAAAATTTTTGTAACCCTCAAAACACAGCTGGGGGGTTTGCTATATAGGCAAAAGTGTGGGAAAAAATGGGGGGAAAAAAGGGGGGGAAATGAATTCAAGTTTCCCCCCAAAAGTTGGCCCCCAGGATACACAATCTGGGGGGAAATAAAATGCATATTTGTAATGTACTTGGAGAGAGGATCAAGGCCGGCTGGTTTGCTAGGGTTTAGGTGGCCGTTCGGCCTTCTCCATGGCCGGTCGGCCAAGGGTCAAAAGGGTCAAGCAGTATTAGTGGCCGGCCACCCCAGATTGGTGGCCTCCCATGTGTGCACAACACAACTATGTGGTCAAAAACTGGAGAAAGTAAACCAGGAGAGAGAAAAGCCCACTTTTTAGAGGGGTTCAAAAGGGGCAAGCACAATTACTGGCCGGCCATGTGATATTTGTGGCCTCCCAGGTGTGTACAACACAAATATGTGGTTTAGGGCTGGAAAAAGTAGCCTTAGGGTGGTCAACATTGGCTTTCAAGTGAGAAAAACGGGCAACGGAGGGCGATGGAGGAATAAAACTGGTTGTCAGAACAATTGCCGGCCTCTCACCCTTCTACGACCTTCCTAACAATGAAACAGAGGTCCCTGCCAAAAATGAACTCAAACCGATGCAAAATGGAGGTTCGGGGGCCGAAACGCGCAGCCCGAGGCCCTGAAAACTGACTATTAGGCACCGAAAGTGGTGTTCGACCATGAAGTTGGTTTCTCGAGCCACAGTGTCCCTCAAAAGGGAGCAAATAAGATGCATGCCAAGAACCGGAGCAAACGGAGGTGGTTAAGCGGTACCGAACTGAGGCACACGGCCAACGGCTCCGAAAAATCGGAAACCGGACTCCAAACAGGCAAAATGGCCTACGACCACGAAACGTAGCCTACGGCCACTGAGAGATGATCTACGAGACCACTCCCTCTCTTTGGGAAGAGAAAACAGAAAAAATAGAGCCTGGTTCGCAAACCGAGGCAAAGCATGAAAGAGTTCGGAAGTCCGGAGGCAAGGCTCGCAGCCAAGACTCTAAAACCTCTGAACGAGCACGATATGCATCATCACCAAGCGCTCAATCGGTGACGTCTGAGTCTTAAGGTCTGTCAAAAATGGGGTGTCTATAGTTGCCCCTCTTTGACAGAACTCGGAAGTCATTAGTGACGGGAGTGAATGTCAAAGCCCAGAGACGACCCATTTTTGACAAGGCCAAAGACTTAGACAAATAGGTGAGATAGACAGAGATGTGCCCGCAGGTGTGCCCGCAGGCAGGGGGCAAAATGCAACCGACAATACAAGAAGCCGAAGGTAACTTAATGATCATGCAAATGCAGCAAGCTGTAATGAAGCACATATTCACGATAGATGTAACAGTTTTAAGCAAGAATGCAAAGCAACAACTATATTTCATGCAGTTAAGAACGCGGAGAATTATTCAATTCTCGCTATGTCTCACACGGAGAAGATACAATACCTGCGCGGTTCGTCTGGTCGCACCAGCCTCAAATGAACCGTACATACAATATCGTGCCTGTAAAAGAAAGAAACTCAACAAGCACAACATATCTAACAACATATGTTCAATGTGATATCGGATGCAGACAATCGCGGTGTCGATGGAAAAGTGCATCGCAATGCGGGAAGAAACGCGCGTGACAACGCGAGTTTAAGCACGGAGGCTCGGTGACATCAAAGAGACGTGCATAACAATGCAAGTAAGTGCATGAGAATGCAAGCTATGTGCATGATAATGCAGAACAAGCGTAAACCAGGATGTATGTTTGTCACAAAACAACGAGCAAGGAAATGCGCGTTTCTGCAAAGGCGACTCGATCGCGGCCTCCGGTTCACCTCTCGGAGAGGTTACAACATGTTTAAAAGGATATATCTCGCTTTCGATGAGTAATGATGAGACATGTATCGGGAGTTGAAGCAAAGATTCCGACGGAGCGATTTCGCGACAGAAAGTGCACTTCTCTTGTACTTTTTCAGGTCCCGGGGACTCCAATCCTCCCCAAAATTTGCAGGGACCTTGGGGGGCATGTGGGAAACACCACCGGCCATCTTTATTGGGAGAGGGAGGCCACCAGCCAGTTTTTGAAAAGGGAATGGCCGGCCTGCCAGAAAAGTGGCCGGCTGGCCACCTAGCCCAGATTCGGGGCAATTTTGTCTTTTCAGCCTCTTTTCTTTAAATATATTCATCCAAACACTTCGTGCTCACAAGTGCAGCTTCGAAAACATCTCCTCTAGCTTCCCAAACCATTTTCTCCCCCAGATCTGTGCTCTATACGCGTTTTCCAACGTCCCACGCAAGTTGTTTTCGCGAAATCTTTCAGTTTTAAGCACTTTGAACCGATTAAATTTTGATTTCGGGGCTTCTTTTCTCATTTTCGCCACTTGAGGTGAGTTTGTCTCAATATTTGGAAGATTTTCTCGGGAGTTGACTTTTGTTGACTTTTTCATTTCCCGAGAGTTGACTTTTGTTGACTTTTTCCAATTTTGGCTCATTTTCGCTCATTTTTGCCCTTTTTATAGATTTTCCGAAATGGCTGGTCATTTCCCCCACGGTGGAGGTCCTTCGGACGCCGGAGGTGATCCCGATAACATGGCTCTGCCTCCGGGGGTTCGACCTTTCATACCCGAGAGGTACGACCCACCGGCACACATTCTTCCGCGGGCTGTTTTATATCACTTTACCGATTTTGACAAGCGAGCACCTGGGGATCTCCTTCTGCGGGAGCCAGAGTATCACCTCTCCCATGAGGCACGAGAGGTATTTACTTCGTTGTTACCTTTTCTGTAACATATTATGAATTTTTCAGGCATTCTGTTTGCATTCTGAACACACGGTTCAATCACTTGAATTTCTGAACACTCAGCCCATAAATTGATTGTGAACACACGGCACACACCGGTTGAGGGTTGAACACGCAGCCAACTCACTAATTTTCTGAACACACAACTCAAATTGAAGGTGAACACGCAGCACACACTGATTGAGAGTTGAACACGCAGCCCAAAACACTGATTTTCTGAACACACAGTCCAAATTGAAGGTGAACACGCAGAACACACTGATTGAGAGTTGAACACACAGCCCAAAACACTGATTTTCTGAACACACGGCCCAAATTGAAGGTGAACACGCAGCACACACTGATTGAGAGTTGAACACGCAGCCCAAAACACTGATTTTCTAAACACATAGCCCAAATTGAAGGTGAACACGCAGCACACACTGATTGAGAGTTGAACACGCGACCCAAAACACTGATTTTCTGAACACACAGTCCAAATTGAAGGTGAACACGCAGCACACATTGATTGAGAGTTGAACGCGCAACCCAAAACACTGATTTTCTGAACACACAGCCCGAATTGAAGGTGAACATGCAGCACACACTGATTGAGAGTTGAATACGCAGCCCAAAACACTGATTTTCTGAACACGCAGCCCGAATTGAAGGTGAACACGCAGCACACACTGATTGAGAGTTGAACACGCAGCCCAAAACACTGATTTTCTGAACACACAGTCCAAATTGAAGGTGAACACGTAGCACACACTGATTGAGAGTTGAACACGCAGCCCAAAACATTGATTTTCTAAACACACAGCCCAAATTAAAGGTGAACACGCAGCACACACTGATCGAGAGTTGAACTCGCGGCTCACTTACTTTACTTTGCACGCAGCCTATTCATTTTATTTGCACGCAGCTTATTCATTTTATGCTGAAACATGTATTCATTCTGAATGCAGGTGACTTCTCGCACTGTGCGGGGATATGGCTCTACCGTGGCGAGAGATTGGTACACCGAGCTCCCGGAGGCTGTTCAGGACTTGGTTGACTTGGCGGGATTTGGGCCCTTCTGTATTGGGCTATCTCGTTGTCCTGCCAGGAGGACGTTGATGGCCGCCTTGGTGGAGAGGTGGTGGGACACCACCAACTCCTTCCATTTTTCTGCCACGGGGGACCTGACTATGACCCCGTTTGACTTTGCTGTACTGACTGGCCTTGACGTGGGAGGTTGGCCCATCCCTTACGACGAGGACATGCGCCAGTGGGAGGCTGCTTGGATACATTTGCTGGGGATTCGCCCGCCTGTTGATAGACCTTCGGGGAGAGTCCGATACACCTGGTTCTCTTCCCATTTCTGGCGGGTGGAGATGGAGCCCGGGACTCCTGAGAAGGCAGCACAGTATGCCCGTGGCTTTCTGATGTTCCTCTTCGGGACCACTTTGTTTGCCGACAGGGGGAACACTGTTGGGCTTTATCTGTTGAGTGCTTTAGTGGACCTGTCACAGGTCAGACGGTACGACTGGGGCGGCGCCGACTTGGCTACCCTTTATTGCTACATGAGCGCGACCTCCCGCGGATGGGGGGACTTACTTGGCGGCTATTGGAGAGCCTAGGAGGTACTTTCTACCCTCTTGATTTACATTTCTGCTCCTCATTACTTGTACGTTGCACACACGGCGCACTTTATACTTTGTATCGTGCACTTTGCCCTCAGCACTTCGTATTCTGCTTTGTTTTCCACAGTTGTGGGTCTATGTGTATTTCCCGATATTGGCCCCGGCGTTGGTGGTAGAGGGACCTCTCGTGACCCCGTACTCACTTGTATTTGAAGGCCAGCACCGGCCAAGACCTCAGGAGTCTCTCATTTATCTGCGGCAGTACTTCGACACGGTGCGATCGACGGAGGTATTTCAGAACTCTTAGTTCTTTCTGTTTTCATCTTTGATTTGTCCTGTACATTTTCGATTTCTGCTTGGTTTATGCGTCTGTTATCCGTAGATTACATGGCAGCCATGGGTGCCTTTAGGTGAAAGTCTCCGATTCCAGTTTGTCGGAGGGTGGGGTGCCTCTCAGTACAGGATCCTGTTCGAAGGGCCAGTTGGTAGGGCCTGGTTTTTGGGGGACCGCTTCTTGCGTCAGGTCTGGGGGTACACTTCTCAGGACCCTCCCTCGGCACCCCCAGTCGATATGCGGATTACTGATAGGCTCTCTTCCCGGGATGTTGTTAGTGCTATGCTGGGTACTGATGCTTTGCTACATCTTGAGGAGGGGGATTATGCTACTTACCGTCACATATACCTGATGCCTCCATTGACGGGAGTTCGTACTCTGACGATGAGGCCTGCTGGCATGTCATCTTCGAGCTAGGCTCGGGCTCGGGCTCGGGCTGCAGACGCCCCTTCCACCAGCAGAGCTGGTACATCTAGAGGTGGGGTGGATTGGTTCCCCCGATTCCTCTAACTTATCCTCATCCTGGATGGCCGGACATGCCGACCGAGTTGATGGGGTGGCAATATGGGGCTAACTCTCCGATTCCGATCGTGATAGAGCCTCCGATGCCCGGCCATCGATATGTCAGAGACCCTGACTCACCACCGATATGTTTTACGACTTTGATTCATTACTCAGACACTTTGACGTTCATTCCTTTACTAATACCCTTGCCTTTGCATCTGCAGTCCCCTGTTGAGTACATGGACCAGGTGCTCGAGATGGTAGCCTCACTTGAGGGGATGGTCCTGCGGAGGGAGGCGCAGTTGTCTATCATGGGCTTCCAGGTACCCTTTAGTTTTCTGGCATTTATCATACTTCTGATGATATGCTGATTTCTACTGTATTGATAGGCTACTTGTGTAGAGCACATCTGACACACGTCACTTATACACTGTGTTTACATGTACCCACTTCATGTAGTTTTCTTGTATCTGCATCTGATGTACATATTTGGACTGATATATTTAAATTGAACTCTTTATTTTCAAATGCCCCCGGTATATGCTCAGCCGCAGGCCGGGCCACCTGGGCTTTCTTAGGGAGGTGGACCATGGGGGCCTTTTCGAGGAGCTGGGCCATCTGGGCCTTTTCGAGGAGCTGGGCCATCCAGGCCTTTTCGAGGAGGTGAAGGGGGGTCGTCTCGTAGACGCAGAGCACACATTGTAGAAGAGGAGCCTGGTGAGGATGAGGAGGAGGAGGATGCAGATCGTCAGTCGGAGACATCTGCTGACAGAGATGACGGCTCCGGTCTTGGTTCCGGGAGTGGAGGCGAGGCTGAGGGGGATCCCGAGGATGACGACTCTGATTCAGATGATGATGATGGCGATGGTGGCGGAGAGTCTATTCCGCAGAAGAGGGTGAAGAGGGCCTCTTATTCCTGCTCTTGAGAGCACAGATGCGGTTGTTTCCTGTTTTATTTATCTTTTTGCTAGTAGTTGTAGCACATTGTACATTATCGGGCAGTTTTATTCTTTGTAAAAATTGTGCCTTAGTCTGTAAAATGTTGTAACAAGCGAGGCATGATGGAATGAAACAGCTTTTTAAAAAAAAAAGTGTTGTATTTTAAACTCTTAGCATCATATCGCATCATTTTGCACCATAATGAGATTGAATGGAAATGTGCATTGTGCATTTTTCCCAGTCAGGTAGTGAACCGATGCAACAACTTAACTTTCTAAGATATAAGAAAACCTTAGCAAGTTTACAACTCGATAAGCAAAACGCAACAGCGTTGACAACTCAATAAACAAGACTCAAACAAAAATGCTTAAACAAAGAGTAACAACTCAAAAACACGAAACACGACAGCTCGACAAACAACTCGATAAGAAAAACGACAACTCGATAAACAAAACAACAACTCGATAAACAAAACTTAACAAAACAAAGTGTACTTCAAACGATCTGGGCAACGGAATGCATCCGAAACAGAGGGACATAGAGGCCTTCGACACACCCGTTGCATGGAAATGCTTGAAACTTTCTCTTGGAGGGTAAAACAGGGCTAAAGACACACATTGGAGCATGGCTGGCTACTTTTGGGAGCCGGCCGACCAGGTTTATTGCAAAGGGGAGGCTACCGGCCAGTTTTTGGAAAAATAAATGGCTGGCCTGCCAGAAACGGTGGCCGGCCGGCCACTCAGCTCAGCAACCGTCAAATTTCTGACACTTGTCCCCCCGAATAGTGTCTTTTCCTCTTTAAAAGCCTTAGCTCCGTGGTTCATTCAATTCATCTTAGTTTTGCACAAAAATGGAGGCGTTTCTCATTGAAAATCTCACAGCTTGGATCGCTTCTCTAGATGGTTCGGAAAAGTTGAACTTCTGGGGTTTCAGCTTGAATGCACTTTTCGCGCTGAGTCGCACTCCGCCGCACCTCCCTTTCCTCCATGCCGTGGCGAGGTTTTGGAACCCGGTGACGCATGTCTTTAGCTTTGGCGGGCAAGAGGTATGTCCAACTTTTGAAGATTTTCAAGTTTTGATGGAATCTGAACGTTATGAAGAGATCTTGCCCCAGTTCCGCTTTGGCCACGCCCAAGCTTTAGGGCGGATGTGTGGACTCACCGCGCATGACGCTCGGTCTCTGATCTGTAATGGGGAACTGGATATCCTCGGTTTGATTCATCGCTTTTCTGACGCTGGCGACCGTAGAAACCATTATTGGCAAGGTTTCCAGCAACACGCCCTTTGCTTGTGCCTGCTGTCTCATTTTCTGCTTTCCTCGGGCTTTGGCGGATTTAGCATTCGTCTGATTGAATTTACTCAAGGCTTGAAAGAAGGAAAGAGCTGCATCGCCATGACCTTGGTCGAGACGCTGATGGGCTTGGATGCTATCTATTGCCGGGAGACGACTAGATTTGCCGGGAGTCCACTACTGCTGCAGGTAATGTTTCCCACCCATTCTTACATATGTATTTGCTCACATCACTCGGCCCTCAGGTTCGGTTTTTCTCACAAAACCCTTTTCTCAGTTTTCCCTCACCGTACATCTCTCTATTCTTTATTCTCTCATTTTTCATCCCTCCCCAGGTATGGTTGATGGACAAATTGCAGGTTGTGGACTCTTGCCCAGCCTACTCATCTCAAGGCTATTTCTTTCGACAGCGCCTAGTCGATGCCCCTGATGAAAGGTGGTGGTTTGACTGGATGTGCAATTTGTCTGCAGGTCGCATTGCTTGGCGTTGTCCTTGGCTCAATCTCCCGGCAATGAGCTATAGCATGTCCCGGCTGATCGAGATCCAGTTGATTGGTGTCGGAGACATCCGCTGACAGAGAGGACGACTCCGGTCTTGGTTCCGGGAGTGGAGGCGAGGCTGAGGGGGATTGGAGTACCCGGCTGCTTTCCTGGTCCGAGGTGCACAGCTTGCCCAATATGCCACAGCATGGAGGACTAGAGAGCTCCTGGCCCCTGCTCCCACTTTCCGTTGCACTTTGTCTGACGAGCGTTGGGACCGGATTAATGAGGAGGCACAGGTCGGGCCCAGCTTGGCATCAGAGGCTTCGACCAGCTCTGGGAGGGGGCGCGGGGATACTTTGACTTGACTATGCCCCAGATTTATTGCTTTATTAGTACTTTCAAGTTTTCTTTATGAATGTAATAAAAAGCAACTTCGATTGTATGCAAGAGTAGGAGAACTCTATTTTGAAATCAATGAAATTTAAGGTTGTGTACTGAAAATTTTCCGCTTTGGTCCCAAAATGGTCTTAGTTGTAAAGAGATTAATTTGAACAAAGTCAACTTTTATTAAAATTTTCAAAACCATTTTTGATATGGAATCAAAACTTGGGACACGCCTAAGATTATCATGAATGCACAACCCGGATCCATCAACTTGAAAGTTGCCCCTAGTCTGAATAGTTACCGGAACACCATGTGGCCAATGGAAAGTTGCCCTATCTGAATAGCACTGCACCCGGAGATTGCGATAAATGCTGATGGAAAAGATTGACTGAGATGGTCGAAATGGCACAAAGATGATTGTGGGATAAAGTTTATGCTGAACTTCAGGATTGAAGTTGCCTACGTATCCACAAAGATGGAATCAAGCTTAACGAGTTCCAGGCTAGTTCACCGAGTATTTTCACTCTCCCTTTATGCCTCGTAAACTTTTGCCAAGTCGCCCTTTGTGGGTTTTCAACTCTCAGAGCTCAGTTCTTATATTTCTAAATTTTTTGTTGCCCTAACTTTTTCTCGTAGGGGTCGCCCTCTTCGGGTTTTCGCGCCTAGCGAGCCTCTCAGGTAATATTCTTCAACTGTTCCATGGTTTGATCGTTGGGAAAATTCTAGGCTATCTAGGTCCATCAGAACCACAGCTCCACCTGACCAGATAGCTTTGATGATGTAGGGACCAGTCCAATTAGGTCTGAACTTGCCCCTTGGGTCGTGGATGGGAGCTCAGTTGTCCTTGAGCACCAAATCTCCTTCCTTTAGATTCCTGGACTTAACTTTCTTGTTGAAATCCCGGGCAATTCTACGCTGATAACCTTGAACATGGTACAGTCATAGTTCTAAATCGCGGTATCGGCTAATGTAACGGTATCGATCGCGGAGTATCAGTATCGGTAGTATCGGCCGGTACGTATCGGGAATCGGATGTCGCAACCGTGAAATTTTAAAAATCATTAGCAATCCCTCTAAAACCAAATTTTATGCATTTTTTTTTTAACTCTTTTAACTTTAATTTCTTACATTTCAATCAAAATTTCATTATGTCGGAACATTTTTGACTCATTTTCAACTAAATGATTTGTATTTATTTTTGACATATGTTAAACTTTTAATAAAAAAATTGATTTGAATATTTATTTTTTCTTGTACTGAGAAAAAAATAAATATATATGTTAATATATATAGAGGTGCTGGTGTATAAACAGGTGTAGCCACACACCACCTCCAAAACAAATAAATAGAAGAAAAAAAAAAAAACCTTGTCCCTGGCTTCTTCACTACAAGTAATATCCAAGTAACTCTCTCTTTTATATCATACTATAAAAAAAAAAAAAAAAAAAAAAAAAAAAAAAAAAACTAAACATTTGAATCTACAAATCCACCATAAACCCATGCACCTCCATGTACCCAAGTAACTCTCTTCTTTACCCATCTCAACGCAGACTCCCAATGCACCTATTCTGTGTGTGTGGGTTTTTTAGCAGATCCTCCTCAACCATCCCCACTGAGACAGAGAACTTGTGTGTATCTCAGTGTGTGTCTGTGTGCCGTGTGTGCATGTGTATGCATCTGCTTGTGTTTGCTGGGCGTGTTTTAGCTCAGATCAAGGCCCTCTCCAACTTCAGCTTTAGATCGACGGATTTAGATCGACGAAAAAAAAAAAAAAAAAAAAACCAGAAACAGAAACAGAGCACATCAAGAAGAAAAATAGAGCCGCGGAACAACAACAGAAACAGAGACTGTATCGGCCTGTATCGGCGCATATATCGGATTCACGCCGTTATGTACTGGGACTCGGACGCTACGGCCGTGAATTTCATTCTCACCGGTATACCGGTGAGTATCCGAATCGGTGCTATGATTTTCCGGTATACCGGCCGATATTTAGAACTATGGGTACAGTGCTTTCAGTCTCCTCTCATCAAAAAGCATGAGTTCCTCAAACCTGCTCTGCTGCCAATCTGCTTCGACTATTTGACACTCAGCCAATACTCGCAATGACGGAACCTCAATCTCGATAGGTAGAACGACTTCCATCCCATAAACCAACGAATACGGAGTCGCTCCGGTAGAAGTTTTGATTGACGTCCGGTAGCCCCACAGAGCAAAGGGCAGCTTATTTGGCGAATCCCAGTAGGTTTTCACCATCTTCTGCAGTATGTGTTTGATATTCTTGTTCGCGGCCTCGACTGCTCCGTTGGTTTGCGGCCGGTATATGGATGACTTATGAAAAGCCACGTTGTATTTTTCCAACAAGCTAATCACTTCCTTCTTGAAGTGGGAACCATTATCCGAAACGACCTCGTTCGGGACCCCACAGCGACAGATGATGTTATTTCTGATAAACTTCGCAACGTGCGACGCCTTCAATACCGCATAAGACTGGGCCTCAACCCACTTTGTGAAATAATCTATCACGACCAGGATGAACTCATGCCCATTCGACCCCTTCGGAGTGACAGCCCCGATCACATCAATTTCCCAAACTGAAAACGGCCATGGCAAAGTCATGTTGTACAGCTTCGACGGCGGGATATTCATGTGATTTGCATGGATCTGACATTTGTGGCATCGCCGAACAAAACTAACACAATCCTCCTCTTCCGTGCTAACATTACTCCGTTCATGTGTGCACCGCATTCGCCCCCATGGATGGCTTCCATTAGATGTTTCGACTCTTCGGCATCAACACACAGCTTATGCATTCCCAGATGACCTCTCTTATACAGCTTACCCCCACAGATGATGAACTGAATGGCCATTCTTCTGATTACCCTTTTATCCTTGACATTTACCTCTGGCGGATATGCTTCCTTCTCCAAGAAGTTGTAAATGTCGTAATACCAGGGGTTTTCGTCTTGAACCTCATCTATAGTAGCAATCGACTCGTAGGCGGGTGCAAATTTCTGGTCAATGATGACTGGACGCATCCGGACTCCGAACGGGATGTCTATCATGGAAAATAGAGTTGCTAGTGAATCTGCGAACCTGTTGTTTTCTCTTAGTAGATGAGTGGAGTTTAGCTTCTCAAACCGAGGAATCAGCAGGTCCAAGGTTTGTTGGTACATTATCATCTTTACCTCTTTGACTTTCCAATCCCCCTTAGCTTGGGATATAACAAGGTTCGAGTCTCCAATGACGTCCAACCGTCTTGTCTCTAGTTCCAGGACTGCTTCTAAACCAGCGATGCATGCTTCGTACTCTGCTTCGTTGTTCGAGACTTTGAATCGGAGTTTAAATGCTAAAGGGATACGGGAATTGTTGGGTGCTATCAGCAACACCCCTATCCCATACTCATACTGGTTCGACGCTCCGTCAAAGTACATTGTCCAGAACTCATCCTCAATATGCAAAATGGTCTCATTTGGGAATAAGTATTCAACTGCTTCACCTCCTTCCACGGGATGATCAGCTAAGAATTCTGCTACTGCTCTTCCCTTGACTAACTTACACGTCACATATTTCAGATCGAATTCAGAAAGCAATAGCAGCCAACGAGCTAGCCTACTCGTAAGTGCTGGCTTCTCGAAGAGATATTTGATGGGGTCTAATCTTGAAACCAACATTACGGAGTGAGCTAACAAGTAGTGCCGCAGCTTCCTGGCAGCCCATACCAAAGCTAAGCAATCCTTTTCCAACGGTGTGTAGCGAGTCTCATACTCCAGCATCTTCTTGCTCAGGTAGTAGATGGCTCTCTCCACTTTGTCCTCTGATTCTTACGCGAGCATGCAACCC
>NW_021032401.1:0-36057 GCF_004153795.1 Camellia sinensis | reverse complement strand
TGGGTTTGAATTTTGACAGTCCCCATCACTTCCCTGCTAGTATTATCATATGCTCTGATCACCTGAGCAGTCGGCACGAAGTCCGCGGGCTTCAACCCGATTGCATACGCTGTTCTGGCTGGGCAGACATTGATGGCGGACCCGGTATCAACAAGTACCACCGGTATCCACTTGTCTCTACATTCCACGGAAACGTAGAGGGGTTTGTCGTGATTTGTGCCCTCAGGCGGTAGTTCTTTGTTTGAAAAGGTTAATGCCGGGGAACCTCCTCCCGGAAAAACCAGCCCAACCAGCTGTTCTGGTGTAGTATCTATGGAGAGTTTGGACTTGTCTATAGCAGGTAAGACAGCTTGTCTATGTACTCGTGACGCCATAAGTAGTCCCCAGATGGAGATGTCTGCTTGTATCTTCTTCAGCCTGTTGTGAAATCTACCAACTCATCAATATGCGGCAAGGGAAAGTCGTCCTTCGGACTAGCTCTGTTTAAATCTCTGAAATCCACGCACACCCGGATCCTGCCATCCTTCTTCGGCACTGGGACGATGTTGGCCAACCAAGTCGGGTATTCAGATACCAGCAGGAAGCCTGCGTCGATTTGCTTGGTGACCTCTTCCTTAATCTTGAGAGCCCACTCGGGGCGGATCCTCCTGAGTTTCTGTTTGACAGGTCGGGCCTCAGGGTCAAGGGGGATCCGGTGCTGTACAATCTCAGGATCGATTCCAAGCATGTCTTCGTAGGACCACGCGAAAACATTTTTGAAATCTTTTGATAAAGCGACTAAGCACTCACGTTCCTCCGAAGACAACGTGGACCCGATCTGGACCAGCCGCAGGTCCTTCTCAGTACCAATATTCACGGTAATGATTTCATCCGTTAAGGGTTTGACAAATCTCTCCTGCTCCTGCTCAATTAAATGTTGCAAAACTGGAAGAATTTCTTCCTTGTCGTTTTCATCAAAATTTTGAAAGTCTAAGTTTATGCAATAAATTAAGGGCACAGAAAAGTACTCAGAAATCACAGTTACTTGATTCTCATTAAGCAAATCCAAATCGTCCGAATTCTCGGCTACAACAGACTTAAACGAGAAAGAAAAAGACGACCTGGACATAACTGTGGCATCCAGGTTATCATCCCCAGGATTACCAGGCTCAGACTCAATCAAGCTGGAACCTGATTCCGACTCACAAGACTCGGTGGAATCAGATTCCGGCTCACTACTTGACCCGGTGCTGCTGGACAAGAATCCCTCCTCGTACTGCCAAGTGAGAGAGGGTGCGATAGATGCATCCAAAATAGTCACTGGTTGGCCCGCAGCCGTTTCATCCCCAATCATGGAAACCAAGAAGTTATCCCCCAAGCACTTTTGGTCAATCGAAGGATCTGAAAGTAGACATGCCAGCGCTACCCCCATCTCAAGTTCGGTGCCTTCGGAATCCACTGCCTTACACTGCCCAATCTCAGCTGGTGGGTTTGTCTGCTCTTCGGCAATATCATCCCCGGGTAGTTGCAGGTCGAAGAAGATCTCGAAACCTGGCACGCACTTCTTCTCCGCGTTTAGCCACGGCTCTGGGAAGCCGCAAAACGCAAAGTCCTCCCCCTCCCGGACGAAGCGTCCGTTTAGGGTACCCTGAATGGGCCTATGCATTAACTCAAAAGGCTTCCCCGCCTTCTTTGCTCTAGCTCTCCCAGCCATCTCTTTACCCTTCCTCACCTAGTCCTCTTTGGTGGGCAGATAACCCAAGCCAAAGGTATGCGGATTGTGTGGTACTTCGGCCAATGCTGCGACGCCCTTCCAGCCGCTCCTTCCTAATCCAATCCCGGGGATGTGTTATAACTTGTTCATGAGGTAGACGGATTGAGCACTGACGTACACCCCTTCATTCATAGCCATAATATTCTGCACCACTCGAGCCTCAGCCAAAGTGAACCCTGATAAGAACACGTCCTCAGTGCCATGCTCGATTTCCAAGACTGGTGTGGACACTTCCGGCGGTGGATGGATTGATGAATTCCCGAAGACAATAGCCACCCCCTTCCCGTGAGGGTACTTCAACATCTGATGTAAAGTGGAAGAGACTGCCTTTACTTGGTGCAACCACGGCCGCCCAAAAGTAGATTGAAGGTCGCAGGAACTTCTAAGACATGAAAGTCTGCCTCATGCTGTCCCGGCCCAACCTTGGTCTGAATTTGCACGGTTCCCTTCACCTCTCTACTTGTATTATCATATGCCCTTATCACCTGGGTGGTTGGCACAAAGTCTGCAGGTTTCAACCCGATTGCGTAGGCGGTCCTTACCGGGTAACATTGATGGCGGACCCGGTATCAACAAGTACCACCGGTATCCACTTATCTCTACATTCCATGGAAATGTAGAGGGGTTTGTTGTGATTTGTGCCCTCAGGTGGTAGTTCTTTGTCTGAAAAGGTTAATGCCGGGGAACCTCCTCCCGGAAAAACCAGCCCAACCAGCTGTTCTGGTGTAGTATCTATAGAGAGTTTGGCCTTGTCCATGGCAGATAAGACAGCCTGTCTGTGTACTCACGAGGCCATAAGCAGTCCCCAGATGGAGATGTCTGCTTGTATCTTCTTCAGCTATTTCAGTACAGCTTCCTCTTCGATCAGCTTCTCTTTCTGTCTCTCGGCTTCTTTGTCCTTCCCAGATGCCTCGGGTTGGTCTAGGTGCGGGGGCTTAAAGTACAACACGCTTCTTGTCATGTGATCAACCTCATCGAGGTACCAGGTGTCGTCGGGTTGATTGCTTCTCCAGTCTTAGTCTGTGTGTGCAAGACATAAGTCATCGTCTTCCCACCACATTCCGTTGGCATTCAAAAGGCACTTGTCTGGCTCGGGCATGTTTGTGCTCACAGCACTTTCGGTCTGCATGCTCACAGCATCCTCTGTTCTTGTGCCCACAGCACTTCCGATCCCCTCATGGATTTTGGCTTTCCCGGTTCTCTCAGAACCCTGTTGTTCTACCTGCGTCAGTGCAGTTTGTTGTTCAACTTTCCCTGCATTCACAATGCTTCTGTCCTGAGCGAAATTCTTTGTACCGGCGCTCTCCAGCAATGTAATCTGACTTCCGGCCCTTCCGGCCACTGTTGATACTCTCGCCCCTGCCGGGCCCTATTCTGGTTGGGACTCTTCCACCACATCCGGTTGATAATCCAGCCACCCAGTGGCCTCTGCTGATTCCTCATAATCAAACCAGTTGACTGCCGCACCCCCTGATTCTTGGTCATCGAAAACTGTAGGTTGGCAAAGTCCTCCTCGACAGCCGTCAGATTGTCCGTTCCTTGTTCAAATCTATCCCCCTGAATCACACATAGTTCTGCCTTTTCTGGCAGCCCTACACTTAGCTCAGATTGGCCCACTGACAGGATGTACTCACTTGGGTCGTAGGTTTCCCCAGCAAAGTTTCAAGACTGCTCAAACCCTGTCTCAACCATTTCATCCTCCCCTGCGACCTCCGTTGCGCTGTCTTCCACAGTCGCCACCACTGGCTCAGGTTGGGTTGTAGAGATGTCCAATATACACAAGAAGTCAGTGCAGTCGGGAAGGAGCACCTCCGGCTTAGGTAGATGGGTAGGAGTAATATAGATGCTAGGATCGTAAGACACGACCCTAGTCTGGATAAGATTGACTCTTTTGGGAGGTGGAGCTTGATTGTGTGTAAGGAGTGAATTGGTTGTGACGTTAGGTTTCTCTGGAGGTAGAATCGCATTTTTGTCAACAAGGTCTTGAATTTCGTGACGCAGCCTGAAACATTGGTCAGTATCATGACCGTGCTGCTGGTGATATGAACAGTACTTGGCTGGGTTGTGAGAGGGTGGAAGTGGATTTGGTAATGGCCTCAGCTCTAGGGGTTTTAGATGCCCCTTTCTGATTAAGACCCCCAGAGCCTTAGACAAAGGCATGTACAGTGGGGTGAAGGTTCTTTGGCCTCTGGGCTGGTATTTAGTGGTTTGGGTATTACTTCCGATGCACCAGAGAAGGGTGTGGCTGCCATGGGCCTTGAAAGGGGAGGGGGAATGGTGGCGACCATGCTGACCTCTGAAGCTCTTGCGGTTGTAGCGCCACTAGGGCCTGCGTTATTGTTGCGGTTAAATGTTCTCCGGGGTTGCTCCCTGTCCTGGTCAATCAGACCTTGCTTCATCGCATCCTCAATTTGTACCCCCATCTCATGTAGATCCGAAAAGGTGGGGAAGGGGAGTACAATCAACTTCTGCATCAATTTTGGTTGGAGATTGCGCACAATCATCCTGATTTGGTCCTTATCAGTGGGCCTCAAAGTCATCATCGATGCCTTTACCCTCAACCGAGTTACGAAATCTGAGAAAGTTTCTTTGAGCTCCTGCCTCGTTGTTTCGAGATCACGAGTTGTAATCTCGATCTGGGTATTGTACGAGTACTGTGCGACAAAGGCCTCGGCCATTTCATCCCAACTTCTTTTTACCTCATCTTCCAACTTCGAGTACCAGATAGCGGCCACACCCGACAGGGTTCGGCCGAACAGCGAAAGCTTTTGTGGTCGGGTTAGGCCCATTGGCCGCAGTATATCTGAGAATAACCAGAGGTGGACCATGGGATCCCCGGATCCGTCGAAATGATCAATCTGCGGCATCTTGAATCTATCTGGCAACGTTACGGCCACATCGGTATATCCGTCCTTGATATCCGGAATAGCCTTTACCCCTTGTGATTTCTTGAAAAGCTTCTCGAGCTTGCTCAGTTTCAGAGCTGTATGGTCTATTTCGAACTCGAAGGGAGAGTCCGGGTGGTTGGGTGCATGGGTCTTGGACAGTTGAGGCGAAAGCGGGAGTGGAGCTGGCCCCGTTGGAAGGTCTGTGTCCTCTTGGATGTTCTGGACATTGGGTAAGGTGTTCTGCGTGTTTGGCAGGACATTCTGGACAGTTGGTGTCTGCTCTGGTAACGGGATCCCTAGTGGGGGAAGAACTGGATGTGAGGCTGACGCTCCGGCTTGCTGCTGGAGCTGGCTAATTATCTCCACCTGTTGGGCCATGATTGCGGCCTGCTGCTTAGAGAATTCTGCTTGGCGGACAGCGTCCTCCTACATTTGCTTCATGCTCTCTTGGAGCTGACGCATCATTTCCTCCATTCTGGCTACACTCTGCTGATCCTGCTGACTGACTGGTATGTGTATTTCTATGGCAGAAACTAAAACCTCAGCCTGACTGTTTACTGCTAGGGTAGACCACTGTTCTGGTAACCTCTGCTCAGACACACTGCGTCTTCTTGGCCTTCTTCTGACAACTGGGGGCAGAGAATGAAACACGGGCTGTCTGTCAACCAGATCCTCGGATCGATTGAGCCGACGACCTCTTGTCCAAAGTGCTTGGGGAATATCTACTAGGTCAGAAGCAATTGTGCTAAAACCGCCCCTAGTAAAAAGATAAATAAAGCAATAAGGAAATAAATAAACAGATAAACGAATAGCATAACAGCTAAAAATAAATACACAACACACGGTTGGGCATAACAACACACGGTCGTTAAGCTGAATACACACTGTCCTCAAGCACTGATCATTATCCCAGAATCACTGTCCCCAGAGACTGAATCTGATACCCGCAGATAACTAATTCTCAAACACCGACTGATGCCCGCAGGCCTGATGCCCCAAACTCGCAAACTGATACATGCATTCCTGTAGAGACGCACTCTAAAAGCACATAACAGATAAGTGAGAGCTAAAACACCCCTATGTTGGGGTAGGGTTTCCCTGTCCTATTTTGTTAGGAGCTAGGGTTTCACTACGCACGCATCGGTTTCAAACAACCTATGATCGGGTAAGCAACCTGTCCTAGTTTGGAATGGTCACTATGGATTCCGAATATGCACTAGGTCGAATGGTCAAAAGGGTGCCCCGGTAAAACCGGGGTTTGTGTTCCCATACTGGCAGAGCCCACAACCGGTCAGCCTTATGGTCATGCCTTGACAAGACAAGCCTCCGGCAAACCGTTCGGGAATAGCAGATGGCAAACACGGTGTCCTAGGCACACCAATGCAAATGCAATGCAAAGAAACACACAAGTGTAGTCAAAACCAGATATCATGAGTTCGAGTCAAGTTCTCTAATTCCCCAGCAAAGTCGCCAGAAACTGTAGACGTCCCCAAACGCCCCAGGAGGGATGAGTCTCCCCCGTTCTGTTCGTATTGGGGTCACTACAGCACGGACTCTCAAATTGTCACGGTTCTTAATCTGAACCAAAGAGTCCAAATCCGACAAATAGTTTTGAGAAAACAGATTTTTTTGAAAGAAATGCCAAACATGGATTGCTTTGCCAGATACAGAGTCGCCACCTAAATATTTTTTTTTTTGGGAAATTTAGGAAACCCTGACTCGTTGCCCAAGACCACAAGTCCGTCATCACCAAAGTTGCCTCGGCTCGGGAACTTGGGTACGATTGGGGAAGGTCACTTCGTGAGCACCCCCGCTCGCTCGATCAAAGATCAGCCTCTACTAACCATGATATCTATTTTTGAAAACATTATGTGTTCTTATTCCGGTTATTAGTCTAGATTTACTATGTGATGCGCACAGCATACAAGTATAGACTGGATCGCCTAAATTGGAACAAAACATTTCATGTTTGTTTGTTTGGAAAATGGTTTGATGGTGCTACCCGCAAGTAGGCTAAGACGTGGATTTGCCACCCTCGGGTGGGCTTAAAAAAAAACATGATTTTGTCACTATCTACTGGGCTTAAAACACACATTTGATGAATTGTTCCAATCCAAATAACCCAACCTTCACCCACAGGCATTCAGGCAGTTATATCACATAAGCAATTAGCCTCATGGTAAGCATGCTATCATGGCAGTCACTCACACGTATGCAAAGATGCTAAAGCATAAAACTTACCGAGTACTCCAAGCCAAAACAGAAGCTAATTAGAAATCCATGCATTATCCTAATTATACAGAAATGCCTAATGCGACACATGCAAAAGTGCAACTATAGCAGGCTCGGCTATTCTAAACATGGCATATGAAATGCTACAGCTAACATGTATTCAACTTGGAATTGAAAATACAATGCAGTTAGTATGATGCGCCGAGCCCGGTGCATGCAAAACAGATGAATGAATGCAAACATGCTATCATACTGTATGCTAATTGAAACATGCCCTAATCTAACCATCATAAGCGGGTAAATAAAAGGGAGAAAGACGTGGGGTTGGAAGACATACATTACACACACGCACACTTATTACAGTTGTGCCCTTGCGCAGAGGGCCTGAATAAATAACATACAGTCCCAAATAAATATTACAGTCCAAATAATTACAAAATCCTAATTAATTAACAAATTAAACTAGGTAAGCTGTAAACTAGCATGCAAGCTAGGGACTACCTCGATGCTGCTTTGGATGATGAATGATGCATGTCCGGGTTGCTTTGTGCGGAAATCCATTGCGATGCCCCAATTAGCCTCTGTTTGCAATTGTTCTTGGGATGCGTGCCAAGCTCCGGAAGGCTGCTGACTCTTGATTTACTGTAACAAAGAGCAAGAAAGGGGCATGGCAAAGTATTTTCACATATGTATGCATGACTACCCTTCAGGGAGTGTAGTCCTCGATCCTCGTGCCACGAATTACGCATATCGATGCATGATGGCCGAGGAGTCGAATTGCACGACTCAATATGAAATGAATGCACATATAAACACAACAAAACCTAAACTCCATCATGGATAATCCGGAGTGTCGGTGACTGGGAATTGAGACACGTTCCGTCACTCGAAGTACGAAACGTCCCTCGTTTCCCGTGCTCGGGCTAACTCCTATCCCAAGCACAATGCAATATGCATAACATGCATGAATGCAACTAATATACAACCTAGCATGCACAATGCTATGAAATGGCATACACGATGCACGAGGTAACATGGCATACACAATGCGCTAACATACAACCTAGCATACACAATGCTATGAAATGAAATGGCATACACAATGCACAATGGACTTACACCAACATGAGTGGACCTCAGCCACACTCACACGCAAACCGAGGACCGATCCTAAGGCACAAATGCCACTCTGACAAGGCTTGGCAAGGCATGGAATATGACATACAAACATGCAAGTTTTAGCACTGAAAGGTGATGCAAAATGATCCCAAAACACGGAAACATGGCATCCGATACACGGAATGAGACCCGAAACATGAAATTAGGTACATGGAATGACCTATGGCTATGCAAAGCATGCATTATTTGAACATGAAGTGTGAAGACAAAATCAAGAAATTTCCAAAACAAGCATATTTACAGTTTTAAGCAAGGCTAAACAATGGACACAAATAGGACTAAGCTAGCATGCAAAAATGGTCCCGTAAGGGAGGTAATGAAGCAAGTAGCAGCTGATTGTCCTAAATGGCCAAGAGCCCTTCAACAAAGTTGAAGAGGGGTTCAAAATGAATCACTTTACAGTTTATAATAAGGCACGGATCTAAACACAAACCAGCCTAAAACATTGTGCAAGAAATGAGCCAAAAGAGAGACAAAGAGGCAAGTGACGGTTTCTGGCCTCAAACCAAGGAGGGACCTTCAACAAAGTTGAAGAGGGGCCCAAAACATGGTGTTTTACAGTTAGTGACCAAACCCAAAACAGTGCACATGCAAGCTTAAAATACTATGCAAAATAAGGCCTAAAAAGAGGTTTAAAGACAAAGAGCAAAAAGGGAGCTTCAAACAGCAAAAGTCTCTTGATAAAACATTAAGAGGGGGTCAAAATAAGGCTATTTACAGTTCGGACCAGAGCCCAAAAATACAAGAACAAGAGGCTAACAAAACATGCAAAAATAAGGCCAAAAGAGGGATAAAGAGGCAAGTGACAAAAGGAAGCCCCGAAACAGTGAAGAGCCCTTCAACAATGTTGAATAAGGGCTCAAAATAAGCCAGTTTATAGTTTATAACTAAGCTTAAAACAGTTTACAAATAGGCCTAAAATACTATGCAAGAAAGAGGCATACAAGGGAGGTAAAGAAACAAGTGTAAAAAGGAAGCCTCAAACAGGGAGAGGCCATTAAACAAACATAAAAAGGAGCTCAAAATAATGCTACTTTCAGTTAGGGTTGGAGCCCAAAAATGTAAGCAAGTATGGCTTAGATATAGAACAAAATAAAGCATAAAAGAGGGAGAATGAAGACTCACCCTTGTACACCAAGCTTCAACAACTCTTGGCTTGAGTTTGGTGGCTCCTTAGCTCTGGAAAATAGCTCCAAGTGGCTGGAATGGATGGTGGTGGTGTGGTGCTAGGTGGTGGTGTAGAAATGGTGTAGGGTTTGGGAGGTTTTGAGGGTTGGAGTGTAGAGAGAGGGAGATACAATGTGGGAGCCTCAAAGCAAATTTTTGTAACCCTCAAAACACAGCTGGGGGGTCTACTATATAGGCAAAAGTGTGGGAAAAAAGGGGAGGAAAAAAGGGGGTAAAATGAATTCAAGTTTCCCCCCAAACGTTGGCCCCCCGGATACACAATCTGGAGGGAAATAAAATGCATATTTGTAATGTACCTGGAGAGAGTATCAAGGCCGGATGGTTTGCTAGGGTTTAGATGGCCGGTCGGCCAAGGGTCAAAAGGGTCAAGCAGTATTAGTGGCCGGCCACCCTAGATTGGTGGCCTCCCATGTGTGCACAACACAACTATGTGGTCAAAAACTGGAGAAAGTAAACCAGGAGAGAGAAAAGTCCACTTTTTGGAGGGGTTCAAAAGGGGCAAGCATAATTACTGGCCGGCCATGTGATATTGGTGGCCTCTCAGGTGTGTACAACACAAATATGTGGTTTAGGGCTGGAAAAAGTGGCCTTAGGGTGGTCAACATTGGCTTTCAAGTGAGAAAAACGGGCGACGGAGGAATAAAACTGGTTGTCAGAACAATTGCCGGCCTCCCATCCTTCTACGACCTTCCTAACAATGAAACAGAGGTCCCTGCCAAAAATAAACTCAAACCGATGCAAAATGGAGGTTCGGGAGTCGAAACGCGCAGCCCGAGGCCCCGAAAATTGACTGTTAGGCACCGGAAGTGGTGTTCGACCACAAATTTGGTTTCTCGAGCCACAGTGTCCCTCAAAAGGGAGCAAATAAGATGCATGCCAAAAACCGGAGCAAACGGAGGTGGTTAAGCGGTCCCGAACCGAGGCACACGGCCAACGGCTCCGAAAAACCGGAAACCGGACTCCAAACGGGCAAAATGGCCTACGACCACGAAACGTAGCCTACGGCCAGTGAGAGATGATCTATGAGACCTCTCCCTCCCTTCGGGAAGAGAAAACAAAGAAAACAGAGCCTGGTTCACAAACCGAGGCAAAGCATGAAAGAGTCTGGAAGTCCAGAGGCAGGGCTCGCAACCGAGACTCTGAAACCTCTGAACGAGCACGATATGCAACATCAGCAAACGCTCAATTAGTGACGTCTGAGTCTTAAGGTCGGTCAAAAATGGGGTGTCTACCCTTCCGACAAAGACCAAATCAGGATGATTGTGCACAATCTCCAGCCAAAACTGATGCAAAAAAATGATTGTGCTCCCCTTTCCCACTTTTTCAGATCTACATGAAATGGGGGTACAAATTGAAGATGCAATGAAACAGGGTCTGATTGACCAAGATAGAGAGCAACCCCGAAGAACTTTCAACCGCAACAACAACACAGGCACCAGCAATGCCACAAATGTCAGAGCTTCAGAAGTAAGCGTGGTCACCGCCATTCCCCCTCCCCTTCCAAGACCCATGGCAGCTACACCTTTCTCCGGCGTGTCCGGAAGTAACACACAAACCACTCGATTCCAACCCAGAGGCCAAAGAACCTTCACCCCACTGTATATGCCCCTGTCCAAGGCTCTAGGGGTATTAATCAAGAAAGGGCACTTAAAGCCCCTGGAGCCGAGGCCATTGCCAAATCCACTCCCTCCTTCTCATAACCCGACAAAATACTGCGCATATCACCAACAACATGGTCATGACACTGACCAATGTTATAGATTGCGTCATGAGATTCAAGACCTCATTGACAAGAAGGTGATTGTACCTCTAGAAAAACCCAATGTCACAACAAACCCTCTTCCACCGCACAACCAAGCTCCACCTCCCAAAAGAATTAACTTCATCCAGACTGGGGTCATGTCTTACGATCCCAGCATATATATCACTCATTCCCACCTGCCTAAGCCGGAGGTGCTCCTTCCTAACTGCACTGACTCTTTGTGCATGTTAGACATCTCTAGAACCCAACCCGAGCTAATGGTGGTGACTGACAAAGATAGAGCAGAGGAGATTTCAGAAGAGGATGGAATTGTTCAATCACGGTTTGAGTAGTCTGGGAGTGTCGCTGGGGAAGCCTACGATCTGAGTGATTACATTCTGCCAGCAGGCCGGTTTGAGCCTAATATTGAATTACCAGAGAGGGCAGAGCTGTGTGTGATCCGAAAAGATGGATTTGAGCAGGGGACAGATGATTTGACGGTTGTGGAAGAGGACTTGGCCAACCTCCAGTTTTTCAACGATCAAGATCCTAGAGACGCGATAGTCGACTAGTTTGGTCATGAGGAATCGACACAGGCTACTGGGTGGCTTGATGACTTGCCAGATGTTGTTGACGAAGCTCAATTGGAGCAGGGCCCGGCAGGGGCAAGGATATCAGTGGTGGCCGGAAGGGCCGAAAGTCAGAATGAATCACCGGAGAGCGCCGATGCTAAGAATTCCGCTCGAGACTTGGGCATTATGAATGCGGGAATTGTTGAACAACCAGCTGTACTGACGCAGCTAAAACAAGAAAGGTTTGAGGATGCCGAGAGAATTAGGAAAGCTAAGGGGACTGAAAGTGTTGTGTGCACGAGGATAGAGAATGCTGCGAGCATGTGGACAGAGAGTACTGCGAGTGCAATTGAACCGAAGCCAGACAGGTGTCTGTTGGCTGCCGAAGGAATGTGGTGGGAAGACGATGATTTATGTCTTGCCCACACGGACGAGGATTGGGGGAATAATCAGCCAGATGATACCTGGTATATCGGTGAGGTCGATCATATGACGAGAAACAGACGGTATTTCAAGCCCCCGCACCTAGACCAGCCAGAGGCATCTGGGAAAGATAAGGAAGATGAGAGACATAAAGAGAAGCAAGTCAAAGAAGAGGCTGTACTGAAGCAGTTAAAGAAGATACAAGCAGACAACTCCATCTGGGGACTGCTTATGGCATCGCGAGTACATCGACAAGCTGTCTTATCGGCCATGGACAAGGCCAAGCTCTCTATAGACACCACACCCAAACAGCTGGTGGGCTTAGTTTTTTCGGGAGGAGCTACCCCGATGTTAACCTTTTCTGACAAAGAACTGCCACCTGAGGGTGCGAACCACAACAAGCCACTCTACATCTCCGTGGAGTGCAGAAATAAATGGATACCCGTGGTGCTTGTTGACACAGGGTCCGCCATCAATGTATGTCCAGCGAGGACTGCCTATGCGATTAGCTTGAAGACCACGGACTTTGTGCCAACAGTCCAGGCGATTCGGGCTTACGACAATACAAGCAGGGAAGTCATGGGGACAGCTAAAATTCAAACGAAGGTTGGGCCAGGGCAGCATGAAATTGATTTTCACGTCCTAGAGGTTCCCGCCACTTTCAATCTGCTCTTGGGGCGGCCGTGGCTGTATCAAGTGAAAGCAGTTTCTTCTACCTTGCATCAAATGGTGAAATACCCCCATGGAAAGGGAGTAGCCATTATTTTTGGGAATTCATCGATCCATCAACCGCCGAAAGTATCTACACCAGTTTTGGAAATTGAGCACGGTATGGAGGATGTGTTCTTATCCGGTTTTACACTAGCTGAGGCCCGGGTCGTGCAGAACATCTTAGCTGTTAATGAGGGGATGTATGTCAGTGCTCAATCGGTATACCTCATGAACAAGCTTCAACATATCCCCGGGATGGGATTGGGAAAGAGCGGCCGGAAGGGCGTCGCAGCATCGGCCGAGGTGCCACATAACTCACATACCTTTGGTTTGGGTTATCTGCCCACCAAAGAGGATTGGATAAGGAAGGGCAAAGAGATGGCTGGGAGAGCCAGAGCGAAGAAGGCGGGGAAACCTTTTGACTTAATGCACCGGCCCATTCAGGGTACCCTAAACGGACGCTTCATCCGGGAGGAGAAGGATTTTCCGTTCTGTGGCTTCCCAGAGCCGTGGCCGAACACGGAGAGGAAGCGCGTGCCGGGATTTGAGATCTTCTTTGATCTGCAGTTACCCGGGGATGACGTTGCCGAAGAGCAGGCAGGCCCATTAGCTGAGGTTGAGCAGAGCAAGAAAGTGGAGTCCGAGGATGTCGAAAGTGAAATGGGGTTAGTGTTGGCGTGTATACTTTCAGATCCTCTGATCGAACAGAAGTGCTTGGAGGATAACTTCTCGGTATGTGTGATCGGGAATGGAACGGCTGCGGGCCTACCAGCAAACATTTTGGATGCATCTATCGTACCCTCTCTCATTTGGAAATATGAAGAGGGATTTTTGTCCAGCAACACCGGGTCAGGTAGTGAGCCGGAATCTGATTCCACTGAATATTGTGAGTCAAAATCAGGTTCCAGCTCGACTGAGTCTGAGTCTGGTAATCCTGGGGATGATAACCCGGATGCCACAGTCTTGTCCAGGTCGTCTTTTTCTTTCTCTTTTGAGTCTGTTGTAACCGAGGAATCGGACGATTTGGATGTGCTTAATGAGAATCAAGTAGCTGTGGTTTCTATGTACTTTTCTGCGCCCTTGATTTATTGCATTAATTCAGACTTTCAAAATTTTGATGAAAACGACGAGGAAGAAATTCCTCCGGTTTTGCAACACTTAATTCAACAAAAGCAAGAAAGATTTGTTAAGCCCTTAATGGATGAAATCACTACCGTGAATGTCGGTATTGAGGAGGACCCGCGGCTGGTCCAGATCGGGTCCACGTTGTCTTCGGAGGAACGCGAGCGCTTAGTCGCTTTATTAAAATATTTCAAAGATGTTTTCGCGTGGTCCTATGAAGACATGCCTAGAATTGATCCTGAGATTGTACAGCACCAGATCCCTCTTGACCCTGAGGCCCGACCAGTTAAACAAAAACTCAGAAGGATCTGCCCGGACTGGGCCCTCAAGATTAAGGAAGAGGTCACCAAGCAAATTGATGCAGGTTTCCTGCAGGTATTCGAATACCCGACTTGGTTGGCCAACATCATTCCAGTGCCGAAGAAGGATGGTAGGATTCGAGTATGTGTGGATTTTAGGGATTTGAACAGAGCTAGTCCGAATGACGACTTTCCCTTACCGCACATTGATGAGTTAGTGGACTTCACAGCGGGGCATGCTCTGCTTTCGTTTACGGATGGCTTTTGAGGCTACAACCAGATAGTGATGGCACCCGAAGACCGAGAAAAAACTGCCTTCACTACCCCGTGGGGGACCTACTGCTACAGAGTGATGCCGTTTGGGTTGAAGAACGTTCCTGCTGGTATCCGAATACCCGACTTGGTTGGCCAACATCGTTCCAGTGCCGAAGAAGGATGATAGGATCCGAGTATGTGTGGATTTTAGGGATTTGAACAGAGCTAGTCCGAAGGACGACTTTCCCTTACCGCACATTGATGAGTTAGTGGACTTCACAGCGGGGCATGCTCTGCTTTCGTTTATGGATGGCTTTTGAGGCTACAACCAGATAGTGATGGCACCCAAAGACCGAGAAAAAACTGCCTTCACTACCCCGTGGGGGACCTACTGATACAGAGTGATGCCGTTCGGGCTGAAGAACGCTGGAGCTACATATCAACAGGCCGCGACCACAATATTACATGACATGATCCACAAAGAGGTTGAGGTGCATGTGGACGACATGATTGTCAAGTCCAAGGAAAGAGAGGGCCACTACACCGCCTTGCAAAAGTTCTTTCAAAGGATCAGAGAATTCCGGTTGCGAATCCTCAACAGGTGTACGTTCGGTGTTTATAGGAGGGGAAAATGCTGGGGTTTCTTATTACTAGAGGGGTATCGAAGTCAACCCTTCCAAAATCACCATCCTAGAAATGCCACCACCAATGACTGAAAATGAGGTGCGAGGCTTTCTGGGTAAAGTGCAATTCATAAGACGGTTTATCTCAAAATTAATCTTGACTTGTGAACCACTTTTTGGTCTCCTGAAAAATGGAAAGAAATTCCAGTGGGACGGCCGATGCCAAGCTGCTTTTGAAAAGATCAAGAAATATTTACAGAACCCACCTGTGTTGTCACCACCAGAACCGGGAAAACTGCTGATATTGTACCTCTCGAGAACTGAGACCACAATGGGCTGCATGCTCGCGCAAGAATCAAAGGACAAAGTGGAAAGGGCCATCTATTATCTGAGCAAGAAGATGCTGGAGTATGAGACTCGCTACACACCATTGGAGAAGGCTTGCTTAGCCTTGGTATGGGCTACCAGGAAGCTACGGCACTACCTGTTAGCTCACTCTGTAATGTTGGTTTCTATGGGCTACCAGGAAGCTGCGACACTACCTGTTAGCTCACTCCGTAATGTTGGTTTCACGACTCGATCCCATCAAATATCTTTTCGAGAAACCAGCACTTACGGTTAGGCTAGCTCGTTGGTTGCTGTTGCTTTCCGAATTCGATCTGAAATATGTGACACGCAAGTCGGTCAAGGGAAGAGCAGTAGAAGAATTCTTAGCCGATCATCCAGTGGAAGGAGGTGAAGCAGTTGAGTACTTATTCCCAGATTAGGCCATTTTGCATATCGACGACGAGTTTTGGACGATGTATTTTGACAGAGGGTCGAACCAGTATGGGTATGGAATAGGAGTGTTGCTGATAGCACCCGACAATTCCCGTATCCCTTTAGCCTTCAAGCTCCGATTCAAAGTCTCGAACAATGATGCAGAATATGAGGCGTGCATTGCCGGTTTAGAAGTAGCCCTGGAACTAGGGGCAAAACGGTTGGACGTCATCGGGGACTCGAACCTTGTTGTATCTCAAGCAAAAGGAGATTGGAAAGTCAAAGAAGAAAAGATGTTGATGTATCATCAGGCCCTGGATTTGTTAATTCCTCAGTTTGAAAAGCTAAAAGCTAAACTTTGCTCATCTAGCAAGAGAGAACAACAGGTTCGCAGATTCACTAGCAACTCTATCTTCTATGATAGACATCCCGTTCGGAGTCCGGATGCATCCAGTCATTATTGATCAGAAGTTTGCGCCAGCTTACGAGTCAATTGCTACTATAGACGAGGTTTAAGATGAGAACCCCTGGTATTACGACATTTGGAACTTCTTAGAGAAAGAGGCGTATCCACCAGGGGCAAATGCCAAGGATAAAAGGGTAATCAGAAGCATGGCCGTTCAATTCATTATCTGCGGAGGCAAATTATACAAGAGAGGTCATCTGGGAATGCATAAGCTGTGTGTTGAAGCTGAAGAATCAAAACGCCTGATGGAGGCCATCCATGGAGGAGAATGTGGAGCACATATGAACGGGGTAATGCTGGCACGGAAGATCCTCAGGCAGGGTTATTACTAGTCCACCATGGAGGAGGATTGTATCGGCTTTGTTCGGCGATGCCACAAATGTCAGATCTATGCAAACCGCATGAACATCCCGCCATCAAAGTTGTACAGTATGACTTCGGCATGGCCTTTTTCAGTTTGGGGAATCGATGTGATCGGGGCTGTCACTCCGAAAGGGTCTAACGGGCATGAGTTCATCCTAGTCGCGATAGATTATTTCACGAAGTGGGTTGAGGCCCAGTCTTATGCGGTGTTGAAGGCGTCGCAAGTCACAAAATTCATCAGAAACAACATCATCTGTCGTTATGGGGTCCCAAACGAGGTTGTTTCAGATAATGGTTCCCACTTCAAGAAGGAAGTGATTGATTTGTTGGATAAATACAACGTGGCTTTTCATAAGTCATCCACATACCGGCCGCAAACCAATGGATTGGTTGAGGCAGCCAACAAGAATATCAAACACATATTGCAGAAGATGGTGGAAACCTATCGGGATTGGCCAGACAAGCTGTCGTTTGCTCTGTGGGGGTACCGGACTTCAATTAGAACTTCTACTAGGGCGACTCCGTATTCATTAGTTTATGGGATGGAGGCCGTTCTACCTATTGAAATTGAGGTTCCGTCTTTGCGAGTGCTGGGCTGAGTGTCAGATAGCCGAAGCAGATTGGCAACAGAACAGATTTGAAAAACTCATGCTTTTTTACGAGCGCAGACTGAAAGCACTGTACCATGTTCAAGGCTATCAGCGCAAAATTGCCCAGGCTTTCAACAAGAAAGTTAAGTCCAGGAATCTAAAAGAAGGAGATTTGGTGCTCAAAGACAATCGAGCTTCCATCCATGACCCAAGGGGCAAGTTCAGACCCAATTGGACTGGTCCCTACATCATCAAAGCTATCTGGTTAGGAGGAGCTGTGGTTCTAATGGACCTAGATGGCTTAGAGTTCTCGCAACCGATCAACATGGACAAGTTGAAGAAATACTACCCCCGAGAGGCTCACTAGGCCGAAAACCCGAAAGGGCAACCTAGGCAAAAGTTAGAGCATTGAAAAATTTGAAAATATAAAAACTGAGCTCGCAAGGTTGAAAACCTGCAAAGGGCGGCCTTGGCAAAAGTTAGAGCGTAAAAGGAGAGTGAAAATACTCGAGTGAACCTAAGCCTGAACTACGTAAGGCTTGATTACCATCTTTGGGATACGTAAGCAACTTCATCCTGAAGTTCAGCCATAAACTTTTCCCCCGATCAACTTTGTCCATTTGATCGTCTCGGCCATCTTAGTCTATTCAGCATTCAAGAGTTCAGTTATGATCTCTGGTGCAGTGCTCTTCAGACTAGGGGCAACTTTCCGTTGCTGTGCAATGCCGCAGTACTCTTCAAACTAGGGGCAACTTTCCTGTTGCAGGGATCCGGGGTTGTGCATCTCAGTGACAGATCTTAGGCATGTCCAGTTTTGATTCATATCAAAAATGGTTTTGAAAAGTTTTAATAAAAGTTGACTTTGTTCAAAATTAATCTTTTTACAACTTAGACCATTTTTGGACCAAAGCGGAAAATTTTCAGTACCCACAAACTTCAATTTCATTGATGTTAATACAAAGTTCTCCTACTCTTGCATACAAATTGAAGTTGCTTTTTTTATTACATTCATAAAGAAAACTTGAAAGTACTAATAAAGTAATAAATCCGGGGCATAGCTAAGTCAGGTGTTCCTGCGCCCCCTCCCAGAGCTGGTCGAAGCCTCTGATGCCAAAGTAGGTCCTTCATGTGCCTCTTCATTAAGCCAATCCAAGCACTCATCAAACAAGGTGCAATTGAAAGTAGGAGCAGGGGCCAGGAGCTCTCTAGTCCTCCATGCTGTGGTATACCGGGCAAGCTGTGCGCCTCGAACCGGGAATACAGCAAGATACTCCATCCCCTCTGGCGGGCAAGTCTGATCATGGCCGAACTGGCGCCGGAACCGGAACGGAAAGTAGAACACACAGTGAGTCTGACCAATCAACTGGACCGCGGTCTGCCGGGACATGCTATAGCTCATTGCCGGAAGATTGAGCCAATGACAGCGCCAAGCAAAGCGATCCACAGACAAATTGCACATCCCGTCGAACCACCATCCCTCAGCAAGGGCATCAACTAGTCGTTGTCAGAAGAAGTAGCCGCGAGCTAAGTAGGCTGGGCAAGAATCCACAACTTGCAATTTATCCATCAACCATACCTGGAGAGGGATGAAAAATGAGAGAATAAAGAATAGAGAGATGTACGATGAGAGAAAAGTAAGAAAAGGGTTTTGTGAGAAAAACCGAGCCTGAGGGCCGAGTGATATGAGCAATATATATGTGAGAAAGGGTGGGAAACATTACCTGTAGTAGTAGTGGACTCCCCGCGAATCTGGTCGTCTCTCGGCGATAGAAAGCATCCAAGCCCATCAGCGTCTCGACTAATGTCATGGCAATGCAGCTCTTTCCTTCTTTCAAGCCTTGAGCAACTTCAATCAGACGGATGCTAGATCCGCTAAAGCCCGGGGCAAGCAAAAAGTGAGATAGCATGCACAAGCAAAGGGCGTGTTGCCGAAAACCTTGCCAATAATGGTCGCCGCGGTTACCGGCATCAGAAAAGCGGTGAATCAAGCCAATGATATCCAGTTCCCCGTTGCAAATCAGAGACCGAGCATCGTGCATGGTGAGCCCACACATTTGTCCTAAATCTTGGGCGTGACCGAAGCGAAGCTGAGACAAAATCTCTTCATGGCGCTCAGATTCCATCAAAACTTGAAAATCTTCGAAGGTCAAACACATCTCTTGCCCGCCGAAGCTAAAGACGTGTGCTACCAGATTCCAAAACCTCGCCGCGGCATGAAGGAACGGAATGTGCAGCGACGTACAGGTCAGCGTGAATAGTGCATTCAAGCCGAAACCCCGGAAGTTCAACTTTTCTGAGCCATCTAGAGAAGCAATCCAAGCTGTGAGATTTTGGGTAAAAAATGCCACTAACCTGAGCGAGGCCACTAACCTGAGTAACCCCTCAGCATACTCTGTGGTGGGCTGCAGATGCAAGTGTAAATCATCAGTGAATGAATGAATGTCCAAGTATCTGAGTAATAAAGCAAAGCTGTAAAACATACCGGTGGTGAGTCAGGGTCTCTGGTGTATGGATGATCTGGCATAGGAGGCTCTAGCGGAATTGGGTAGGAAGCCCTGTATCTCCATCCCGTCAACTCAGTCGGGATACCTGGCCATCCGGCATCATGATAAGTCTGGGGAATCGGGGGGACCAGTCCAGCCCCACCTCTGGATGTGCCAGCCCTACCGGCCGAAGGAATGTCTCTGGCTCGGGTGCGACTCGAAGACGGTATGCCGGTAGACCTCCTCGAGGGAGTACGAACACCTGTCAATGGAGGCATCAAGTAGGTGTGACGGTAGGTCGCATACTCCCCGTCCTCCAAATGCAGCAGTGCATCAATGCCCAGCCTGGCATCAATGACATCCTGGGGAGTAAGCCTATCAGCGAGCCGCATATCGTCTGGGGGTGCTGAAGGGACACTCGGCTCAAGGAAGCCCATAGTCTGACGAAGAAAGCGTTTCCCCAGGAACCAGGCCCTACCAACTGGCCCCTCGAACAAGATCCTATACCAGGAGGAGGCCCATCCTCCGACAAACTGGAATCGGAGATCCTCACCCAGAGGCGCCCAAGGCTGCCATATGATCTGCAGATAGCCAATGCATAAGCCGATTAGAAATTGCAAATGTCCAAAATGAATCAAAGATGAACACATAAAGAACTGAGAGTTTTGACATACCTCGGTCGCCCGCACAGTGTCAAAATACTACCGCAGGTAGGGGAGAATCTCCCGGGGCCGCGACCGGTACTGGCCCTAGAAGACAAGCGAATAAGGGGTCATGAGAGGGGCCTCCACCTCAAGCTCCAGGGCTAGCGTCGGAAAGTACGCGAATACCCATAACTGTGGAAAACAGGGCAAGAGCCATCAGAATACAGAATGCTGAGTGCAGAATCTGAATATAGAATGCTGAGAGTAGAATATAAGTACAGAATGTAAAGTGTGCCGTGTGTGCAATATACAGATAATGAAAAGCAGAAATGTGAATCAAGAGGGCAGAAGGTACCTCCCAGGCTCTCCAATAGCCGCCGACTATTTTCCCCCGCCCGCGGGAGGTCGCACTCATATAGCAATAGAGGGTAGCCAAGCTGGCGCCACCCCAGTCATACTGACTAACCTGTGTGAGGTCTACCAGGGGACTCAGCAAATATAGCCCAACGGTGTTCCCCCTGTCGGCGAATAGCGTGGTCCCGAAGAGGAACATCAAAAACCCGCGGGCGTACTGCACAATCTCCACAGGAGTCTCGGGCTCAGTCTCTCTGAACTGTGTAGAGAACCAAGTATATCGGACTCGGCCCGAAGATCGGTCGACCGGTGGGCGGGCTCCCAACAGATGAATCCAGGCAGCCTCCCACTCGCCCATGTCCTCGTCGTAAGGGATCGCCCAGCCTCCCACGTCAAGGCCCGTCAACACGGCAAAGTCAAATGGGGTCATGGTCATGTCCCCGGCGGCTGAGAAATTGAAGGAGTTGGTGGTGTCCCACCATCTCTCCACCAAGGCACCCATCAATGTCCGACTAGCTGGATAACGAGATATCCCGGTACAAAAGGTCACGAATCCTGCCAGATCAACCCAATCGCGGACAGCCTCCGGGAGCTCTGCGTACCAATCTCTCGCAGCAATAGAACTGTATCCCCGCGTAATGCGGGAGGATGTCTGCATTCATAACGAACACATGTATTCAGTTTCAGAATGGAAGGAATAAACTATATGCAAATAAAGGAAATGTGCTGTGTGTAAATCAAATCAACTTTCAATTAAATGTGGGCTGCGCGTTCACAATCAAATTTGGGCTGCGTGTTCAGATTTCAGAAATTTAATGTTTGGGCTGCTTGTTCAACTTTCGATTAAATATGGGCTGCGTGTTCACAATCAAATTTGGGCTGCGTGTTCAGATTTCAGAAATTTAAAATGTGGGCTGCATGTTCACCATCAAATTTAGGCTGCGTGTTCAGATTTCAGAAATTTAAAGGTTGGGTTGCGTGTTCAACTTTCAATTAAATGTGGGCTGCGTATTCAACATCAAATTTGGGCTGCGTGTTCAGATTTCAGAAATTTAAAGGTTGGGTTGCGTGTTCAACTTTTAATTAAATGTGAGCTGCGTGTCCACCATCAAATTTGGGCTGCGTGTTCAGATTTCAGAAATCTAAAGTTTGGGCTGCGTGTTCAACTTTCAATTAAATGTGGGCTGCGTGTTCACCATCAAATTTGGGTTACGTGTTCAGATTTCAGAAATTTAAAATATGGGCGTGTTCACCATCAAATTTGGGCTGCATGTTCAGATTTCAGAAATTTAAAGGTTGGGCTGCGTGTTCACCATCAAATTTGGGCTACGTGTTCAGATTTCAGAAATTTAAAGGTTGGGCTGCGTGTTCAACTTTCAATTAAATGTGGGCTGCGTGTTCACCATCAAATTTGGGCTGCATGTTTAGATTTCAGAAGTTTAAAGTTTGGGCTGCATGTTCAACTTTCAATTAAATGTGGGCTGCGTGTTCACAATCAAATTTGGGCTGCGTGTTCAAATTTCAGAAATCTAAAGTTTGGGCTGCGTGTTCAACTTTCAATTAAATGTGGGCTGCATGTTCACCATCAAATTTGGGCTGCGTGTTCAGATTTCAGAAATTTAAAGGTTGGGCTGCGTGTTCAACTTTCAATTAAATGTGGGCTGCGTGTTCAGATTTCAGAAGTTTAAAGTTTGGGCTGCGTGTTCAACTTTCAATTAAATGTGGGCTGCGTGTTCACAATCAAATTTGGGCTGCGTGTTCAGATTTCAAAAATCTAAAGTTTGCGCTGCGTGTTCAACTTTCAATTAAATGTGGGCTGTGTGTTCACCATCAAATTTGGGCTGCGTGTTCAGATTTCTGAAATTTAAAGGTTGGGTTGCGTGTTCAACTTTCAATTAAATGTGGGCTGCGTGTTCACCATCAAATTTGGGTTGCGTGTTCAGATTTCCGAAATTTAAAGTTTGGGCTGCGTGTTCAACTTTCGATCAAATGTGGGTTGCGTGTTCACCATCAAATTTGGGCTGCGTGTTCAGATTTCGGGAAATTTAAAGTTTGGGCTGCGTATTCAACTTTCAATCAAATGTGGGCTGCGTGTTCAGACTTCAGAGATTCAAGTGATTGAGCCATGTGTTCATGACGGAGTATTGTGTTATACACTAAGCGTGCAGAAAAAGTTGTGTGCTAAAATGAGCAGAAGCATGGCATGCGAATGTGTTCAGAACGAGCAATAGGCATACATAACATGAAATGTAAGGAAAATGCAGAATTAAGGCAGGAAATGTAAAAAAATGAAGTACATACCTCTCGCGCCTCATGAGAGAGATGGGACTCCAGCTCCCGCAATAGCAGGTCTACAGGAGCTCGAGGGTCGAAGTCGGTAAAATGATAAAAAATTGCTTGATGGAGGAGATGAGTCGAAGGATCGTACCTCTCGGGGATAAAAGGGCGAACCCTCGGATGCAAAGACATGATGTCAGGCTCACCTCCGGCGCCTGGAGAACCTCCGCCGTGGGGAAATTGATCCGCCATTTCAAGAAATCTGCCAAAAAGGAGCAAAAATGAGCGAAATGAGCCAAAATTGGAAAAAGTCAACAAAAGTCAACTCTCGGGAAATGAAAAAGTCAACAAAAGTCAACTCCCGAGAAAATCTTCCAAATATTGAGACAAACTTACCTCAAGTGATGAAAATGAGAAAAGAAGCTCCGAAATCAAATTTTAATCGGTTCAAAGTGAAGAGAATTGAAAGTTTTCGCGAAACAACTTGGCGTGGGGCATTGGAAAACGCGTATAAAGCACAGATCTGAGAAAGAAAATGGTCTAGGAAGGAGGAGAAGGCAGTTTTGAAGCTGAAGTTATGAGCAAAAGGTGTTTGGCTTTGTATATTTAAAGAAATGAGAGCAAAAGGACCAAACTTCCCCGGATTTGTGCTAGGTGGTCGGCCGGCCACCTTTTCTGGTAGGCTGACCACCCCTTGCATACAAACCTGGTCGGTGGCCTCCCCTGGACTCAAAACCTGGCCGGTGGTGTTCCCAAGGTGGTCTACAAGGTCTCTGCAAATTTTGGTGATGATTGGAGTCCCCGGGACCCGACAAAGTACAAGGAGAGTGCACTTTTCGTCGCGAAATCCCTCCACGGGAACTCCAACTCCAACTTTCGATGCGTGTTTCATTGTCACTCGTCAAGAGCAAGATGTATCCTTTTTTAGTATGCTGTGACCCTTCCGGGAAGTAAACCGGAGGTCGCGATTAAATCGCACTCGTCAAAACTTGCATTTCTTTGCTCGTTGTTTCGCGCCAAACATGCATTCGAATTTGCACTTATCTTGCATTGTTATGCACGTCACTTGCATTCTCATGCATACTACTTGCATTGTTGTGCATGTTTCATTGGTATTGTTATACCCTCATGCTTAACTTGCGTTGTTACGAGCGTATCTCTCGCATTGCGATGCACTTTCCCATCAACATCCTGTTTGTCTGCATTCGATGTAATGTTGAACATGTGTTGCTAACTATGTTGTACTTGTTGAGTTTCTTCCTCTTTCAGGCACGATATTGTATGTACGGTTCCTTTGGAGCTGGTGTGACCAGACGAATCATGTAGGCACTGTATCTTCTCCGTGTGAGACATGGCGAGAATCGAACAATTCTCCGTATTCTTAAAGTGCATGAAATGTAGTTGTTGCTTTGCATTCTTGCTTAAAACTGTTGCGTGTGCGCTTCATTACAGCTTGCTTCTTTGCATGATCATGAGTTATACCCGGCTTTGGGCATATCATTTTGCATTTTGCCCCGGCCTGCGGGCATGCCTACGGGCACATCTTTGTTGTCTTGTATGTTTGTCTAAGTCTTCGGCCTTGTTAAAAATTGGTCGTCTCTGGGCTTTGACATTCACTCCCGTCACGAATGACTTCCGAGTTCTGTCAAAGAGGGGCAACTGTAGACACCTCATTTTTGACCGACCTTAAGACTTAGACATCACCAGTTGAGCGCTCGGTGACGTTGCATGTTGTGCTTGTTCTGAGGTTTTAGAGTCTCGGCTGCGAGCCTTGCTTCCAGACTTGGGGGCTCTTTTTGTGCCTTGCCTTGGTTTGCAAACCGAGTCCTGTTTTCTCCGTTTTCTCTTGCCGAAGGGAGGGAGAGGTCTCATAGACCATCTCTCAGTGGCCGTAGGCTACGTTTCGTGGTCGTAGGCCATTTTTCCGGTTTGGAGCCCGGTTTCCGGCTTTCGGAGCCGTCGGCCGTGTGCCTCGGTTCGGGACCGCTTAACTACCTCCGTTTACTCCGGTTTTAGCACACATCTTATTTCCTCCCTCTAGAGGAACACTGTCGCCCTGGAGACCACCTTCGTGGTCATACGCCACTTACGGTGCCTAACAACCTGTTTTCGGGGCCCCGAACCACGCGTTTTGGCCCCCGAACCTTCGTTTTGCATCCGTTTTGGCCCATTTTTGGTGGGGACCCTATTTTTATTGTTAGGAAGGTGGTAGGATGGTGGCCGGCCACCTCTTCCCCTGAAAAGCCAATTTTCTCATTTTCTCTCTCCAAAAGCCGATTTTTCTGACAGAAAGCTGGTTTTTCTCACTTTTGAGCCACATTTTCTGGCTTTTCATACCACCATGATGATCTACTCATCTGGGAGGCCACCAATATGGGTAAGCCGACTAGTAATTCTTCTTGACCCTTTTGAACCTTGTTAAAAAGCTAGCTTTCTCTCTCCTGGGTCACATTTTCTGATTTTTCTCCACAGAGCTATGTTCTACTCATCTGGGAGGCCACCTTTCTGGGTAGGCCGACCAGCAATTGTTCTTGAACCTTTTGACCCCTGGTCGGCCGACCAGGGGGAGTGGCCGGCCGGCCACTTGCACTGGCTGGCCTGCTTATTGCTTTTCCCCTCTTTGAGTGTAATCTAGCTGTGCCAGCTGGAGATCATTTGGTGCATCCTCCATACGCGTGTATAGAGGATCTTTGAAGCTTCCAAGAGAAGCTTTGGCCTCTTCATCTCAGCTGGTTAGACACTTTTGCTTAAGGCTCATCACATCCCACCTCCATTGCTACTATTCTAAGCTCCAAAATCCTAACTTCCTTGGTCCATTTACACTACAACCCATAGCACCACACCACCATCATCCATTCCAGCCCCTTGGAAGTCATTTGCAGAGGTTAAAAGCTCATTTCCTTGGACCAAAGGCTGCTGGAAAGTTGGGCTACAAGGATAAGCTCCTATTCTCCCCATTTTTGCACTATTTTGTTCTATATCTTAGCCCCTTTTGCTTACATTTTTGGGCTTCAGCATGAACTAAAAACAGTCTTATTTTGAGCTCATATTCATGTTTGATTGAGGACTTTTCTCTATTTGAAGTCTTCTACTCCCCCTTTGTGCTTTATCCCTCTTTTGGGGCTTATTCTGCATGATATATTAGCCCTGTTTTTGAGCTTTTCTGGGCTTCGAGCCAAACTGTGAAGTATCTTGTTTTGAGCCCCTCTTAAACTTTGTTGAAGGAATCTTTGCTGTTTGAGGCCTTTTGCTTCCCTGTTTGTTCAATCTCTCTTTTGGGGCTTATTTTGCATGATACATTAGCCTTATTTGTGAGCCATTTTAGACCTCAACCTAAGCTGAAAAAAATCTTGTTTTGATATCATATTTATGTTTGATTAAGGTCTATTCTCTGTTTGGGGTCATCTTCCCCTATGCATGCTTCATTCCTTCATGATTAAGGCTATGCATTAGAGCACTTGCGTTGGCCATGGTTTGGCCTCTTAGCCACTGAAATTCAGTGGATTTTCAGTGGTTTTGACGCATTTTTTAGGGCCAAAATTAGAGGGAGGTGACCCCCTCTCTGCTTGTCTTGTTTGGGGATCTTTTAGGCCTTCCAAAGGGACCCTATTTTACATGCATCGAAGTCACTTTCCAAGCCTCATTCTGAGGGTTTTGAGGTCTGCCTTGGCTCTGTCCGAGGCCCATTTTTCCATATTTTAGGTCTATGTTGCATGTGTAGACCAATCCCATTCAAGGCCCTTCAAAGAGGCCTTTCTTTGCATGTTCCCTAGACCAATTTTAGGGTCAATTTGGTGAGTTTTAGGGCTGTCATATTTGATTTCTAGAGTTGGTTGTGCCATGCTAAGTGTTCTTGATGCATGTGCTTAATTACCCCTTGTATGCCCTTCCAAAGAAGCCCCTCATTTTTGCACATGTTGGCTACATTTCAGTGATTATTTGTACATATTTTGGCATGTTTTATTCACTGATTTTTTCTGGTTTGGTGAGATTTCATATGCTTCATATGCATGCCATGTAAACCATGTTTGCTAGTCAAAGTTGCATGCTATTTTAGTCCATCATGCTAACATCTTTTGGTCATGCTTTGAACTAGAAATGTTCATGTTTTGGGACTGCCTTGGCTCTTTCTTTGTGCTTCATGGTCAAATAATGCTACTTTGTTTAGCTACAAGTCAATACATGTGCCTAGTTTTGAGTTTCGGGACTTACTCCATGCATCGGGTGCCATGTTTGCATGATTCAGGACCATTTAGCATTATGTTTCAGTGCTGAAAATTACATGTTTGAATGCCATGCTTCATCCTTGCCATGCTTTGGTAGAGTGGTATTTTATGCCTTAGGTTCTGTCCTCAGTTTGCGTACATGTGTGCACGCATTTCGGTCATCTCATTTTCATCTTATGGCCACTGATGTGAGTGTGGCCAAGGTTCACTCATGTTTGTGTAAGTCCATTATGCATTGTGTATGCCTTTTCAATTCATAGCATTGCGTATGCTAGGTTGCGTGTTAGTGCATTGTGTATGCCACGTTACATCGAGCATTGTGTATGCCATCTCATAGCATTGCGTATGCTAGGTTGTATGTTAGTCGCATTGTGTATGCCATCTCATTTGAATTGTGTTTGGGATAGGAGTTAGCCTAAGCATGGGAAACGAGGAACGTTTCGTACTCCGAGTGACGGAACGTGTCTCAATTCCCTGTCGTCGACACTCTGGATTACCCATGATGGAGTTTAGGTCTTGTTGTGTTTTCATGTGCATTCATTTCATAATGAGTCGTGAAATTCGACTCCTCGGCCATCATGCATCGATATGCGTGATTGGTGGCACGAGGATTGAGGACTACACTCCCTGAAGAGTAGTCATGCATACATATGTGAAATGCTTTGCCATGTCCCTTTGTTGCTCTCTATTGCAGTAAATCAGAAATCAGTAGCTTTCTAAAGCCTTGTTCAGCATTTCGGCATTAATTGCAGACAGAGGCGAATCGGGACATCGCAATGGATTTCCACGCCGGGCAACTCAAGCATGCATCTTCCACTATTCGGAACAGAGCTGAGATAGTCCATAGGCTTACATGCTAGGTTATCATTTTCCTAGTTAATTTGTTAATTAATTAGGATTTTGTAATATTTAATTATTCATTCCGAACTGTAATTATTTATTCGGATTGTATTATTCTTTCGGACCCTCCGAACGAGGGCAATGTTGTAATAAGTGTGCGTGTGTGTGATGTATGTCTTTCAACCCCACGTCTTTCTCCCTTTTATTTACCAGCTTATGATGGTTAGATTAGGGCATGTTTCAATTAGCATAGAGTATGATAGCATGCTTGCATCATTCATCTATATTGCATGCACCAGGCTCGGCGCATCATACTAACTGCATTTGTATTTCAATTCTGAGTTGAATACTTGTTAGTTGTAGCATTTCATATGCCATCTTAGAATAGCCGAGCCTATCTTAGTTGCATTTTGCATGTGTTGCATTAGGCATTTCTGCATAGTTAGGATCATGCATGGATTTCTAACATAACTTCTGTTTTGGTTTGGAGTACTCGGTAAGTTTTATGGTTTAGCATCCTTGCATGTGTGTGAGTGACTGGCATGATAGCATGCTTAACATGAGGCTAATTGCTTATGTGATATAACTGCCTGAATGCCTGTGGGTGAAGGTTGGGTTATTTGGATTGGAACAATTCATCAATTGTGAGTTTTAAGTCCACTAAATAGTGGCAAAACTATATTTTCTAAGCCCACCCGAAGGTGGCAAACCCACGTCTTAGCCTACTTGCGGGTAGCACCATCAAACCATTTTCAAATAAACAAACATGAAGTGTTTTGTTCCAATTCAGGCGACCAGTCTATACTTGTATGCTGCGCGTATCACATAGTAAATCTAGGCTAATAACCGGAATAAGAACGCATAGTGTTTTCAAAACTAGCTATCATGGTTAATAAAGGGCGATCTTTGATCGGGCGAGCGGGGGTGCTCACGAAGTGACCTTCCCCAATTGTACCCAAGTTCCCGAGCCGAGGCAACTTCGGTGATGACGGACACGTGGCCTTAGGCAACGAGTCAGGGTTTCCTAAATTTCCCCAAAATAAAATATTTAGGTGGCGACTCTGTATCTGGCAAAGCAGTCCATGTTTGGCACTTCTTTACAAAAAAATCTATTTTCAAAAATGATTTATCGGATTTGGACTCTTTGGTTCAGATTAAGAACTGTGACATTGGAGTCCGAACTGTAGTGAGCCCAAAACGAACAGAACCGGATCTCATCCTCCCGGGGCATTCGGGGACGTCTGCATAGGGCTATTGAGAATGGTCTTTTTAAGGGTGCATCAGTAGGCTTTGATCAGCTGGGCATCTCTTATCTTCAATTTGCAGATGATACCATCATTTTTTTATGAAGGTGGCATGGAGGAAGTCTTGAATATTAAAAGAGTTTTGAGGTGCTTTAAGGTGATCTCTGGTTTAAGAATAAACTTCCACAAAAGTGTGGTTTGTGGGGTGGGTTATCATGAAGACCAGACTAAGGAGTTTGCAAAGTTGTTGAATTGTCTGCCTAAGAAATTGCCTATTAATTTTTTAGGCTTGCCTTTAGGGGCCAATCCTAGTAGAAAGAGTACTTGGTCTCCAGTAGTGGCGGAATATCAGAAGAAGCCCTCTTCTTGGAAAAGGAGACTGTTGCCTTATGCTGGTAGACTTACTTTGATCAAATCAGCTTTGTCTAATTTGCCTATCTACTTCTTGTCAATTTTTAAAATGCCAAACGGAGTTGTAAAGTCTATTTCTAAGATTCAAGCCAATTTTCCGTGGGGAAGCTCTGCTACCAATAGAAAAGTGCACATGGTCAAGTGGATGGAGGTCACAAAAAGTAAGAACCAAGGAGGCTTGGGAGTTAGGGACTTAGGTGTAGTAAATGAATGCTTGTTGCTAAAGTGGTGGTGGAGGTATGGCAGTGATGATAAAGCTCTGTGGAAATCAGTGATCTGCTCTAGGTATGGCAAAATTGGTGGGGGATGGTCACCTTCATTGAATCAGTCAGTAAGGGTCTCATTGGTTTAGAAGAATATCTCACAACTTTTTTGTGGCTAATCAGCGAATGGGTGAATTTTTTGGTGAACAGGTTAAAATAAAAGTTGGCAATGGAAGGAGAATAAAGTTTTGGTGTGATCCTTGGTTAGGTGGCAGAGGCTTGAAGGTTGAATTTGCTAGATTGTTCAGTTTATCCACAGAGAATGAGGATTCTTTGCAGCAGCTCAGTGCAAAGTTTGGTGCCTCAGGAGGGTGGCAACTTCAGTTCAGAAGGAATCTCTTAGCTTGGGAAAGAGGATTTGCAAAGGCTGTTAGGCATGCTGTTCTTATCTCCTAGTCCCAGAGATGGTGTTGAAGACTCCTGCTTCTGGTTAGCAAAGAAGTCAGGGCAGTTTTCTGTTGTTTCTGTGTGGTGGTGGAGGGCTGCAGCTAATGGGAATGATTTGGTAGTCCCAGCAGGGGTGTGGGTGAGATTGGCCCCTCCAAAGATGCAGTTTTTCTGTTGGTTGGCTTGGCATGGTAGAGTTAAAACCTCATCCTACCTTCAAAGAATTGGGGCTCTTCATTTGAGTGCTAATCTATGTGTTTTTTGCCAAGCTGAGGTGGAAACTGTTGAACATGTGCTACTGTTGTGTCCTCTGGTGTGGAAGTGCTGGTCTCACATGGTGGAGTGGTGGGACCAGGTTTGGGCTATTCCAAGTTCTGTAAAAGGCCTATTGTAGTGGTGGGATGGTGGCAGGTTCAAATTCAAGTCTTGGGCACTCAAAGTATGGTAGATAATTCCCTCTGTAGTCTTATGGTCAGTATGGAAGTTGAGAAACTAATGCTTATTTAAGGATGCTCTTCCTGATCTCCAAGAACTCTGTGAACAAGTTAAGTTGCAGGTAGCTTTGCGGTCCAAAAGGCACTTGAAGGTGGATTACTCAATCCATGATTTAGTGTCCAATCTCTACTAGATCATATTGCAGTAAGGTTTCAGTACTTCAGACGTTTGTTGTTCAAATGCAGTAGGCATGTGCTCGTCTTTTGTCTAATTTAAATTAGACCAGGTTTTAATAATGGGTTTGGATGGATGGTCTTGAGTTGTTGGTAGTTCATCTGGTATGTCTTGTTCTGCTTTGTTTTTTGCTATCTCTTAATTGAGTGTTGTGTGCTTCTGGTTTATATCCGGTGTGTGGCAAAGCTAAGTTGGTCTGGTTTTGGCCTTCTGTATTTTGTTGTTTGCTGCTAAAGTATGCTGCCGTTTGGCCTTCTGTATGTCTGGTTCGGGCTGATGCTGTTAGGCTGGTGCTCTGTTTTGCTGTATCAGGCTGGCGGTGTGGCCTGCTAATGCTTGTCTGCTGATTTTATAAGGGCTGGAAGATGGGCTGCTCTGTGTAGGAAGTGAGTTTGCTTCTAGTGGTATGTTGCTCATTCAAGGCTTCAGTAGGATTTTGGTATATGTTGCCACTCAGCTGTTATTCTGTTATGCTTTTTCAGATTTGTTGTTGTTTTGATGCTCTGGTGTTCTTTTGTTTTTTCTTTCGTTTCCTTGTTTTGTTTTGCCTTGTTTGTTAGTTTCTCACAACCTAGGAGGTTGGAGCTTCTTCTAGCTCCAAGCTCTTCTTTATTGATGTAATTCGGTTGTTTTTCATCAATAAAGTTTTCTTTGCCAATCAAAAAAAAATTTCGCCATTATTTGAAAATTTGCTATTCTACTTAAATGTTTCATACAAATTTGGCTGAGTTTTTCTCTTCTACATTCCCATGGAGGATTTCTGTCACATCCACTTTGGGCTTTTCTTTGCCTCGCTCCTGCAAGCTTTCTCAACTCATGAAACATCCATACATACACTATAAATTACCCTTAATATATAGAGCTCAAATATTGATGCATTTTCGTCTAGAAATTAAACATACTTTATGCTGTTACTCCTAACTGAAATATGACAACAAGACTTTTACTATCCACTTTTAGAAAAATTTTAATTTTTTAATTTGTTATGTTTGGAGCTAAAATGCCTATCCTTTTAGGTTCTCCTTTTAAGTTTATTTGCTCTTTTTTTTTTTCTTTTTTTCTTTTTTTCAATTTTTTGTTTATTTATTTATTTATTTTATGATCATTAAATTTGGAGTAAAATATACAAATAAAAGTGTTGTGTAAAATTTTCTTACAAAATGATATGACTTTTTTGTGATTGCTTTATTTTCAATTAAAATGCCTATTATTATCTTTATAATTTTAAAAATATTATTGACACATCAATTTAAATGTACTTTTTGCATATACATTATTTTTTATTTTGTAAATCATTTTTCTCAAATTTGCTTGTGTGATAATGTCCATATATATATATATATATATATGCTAGAGTGTAAATAAATAATGAGGGTTGTTAAATGCTCCTACCTTTTACACCTCTCACTTCTTTGGCCTCTCACCACCAAAATTGTTTCCCTATTTATTTTTCTCTGGACCCATACTATAATCTCAAATATACCCTTTGAACCCCACCTCTACATCTTTCACATGAAACTCCTACTTCCCTCCTCCGATAGTCCCCTCTCACTCCTGAGACCTATCTCATCTAGTGACCTGCTCAGACAGCCGTAACAGCAACAACAACAATAGAGCAACTGTCTGTTTTCTCGAAGTATCAAACAGATGCGAACTATCTTTCAAGGAATGTAACAACGTTGGAAGTATAATGGGCCCAACTTCGAAGGTGATTCCTCCATTGTAGAGAATCACATTGATGTTGCTGAAGATGAGGGATGGATAACCAGTTCGAAAAACACCTCTTTTTACCTTCGTGACCATTCTCGCCGCCATTCGGAAAACCAGTTCTAAGCAAAAGTCTAATGGTTGGTACTATGTAGCCGAACAAAAGGCATATGTTTGGTTGTGGAGTATCGAACATATTCAACAAGTTCGGCTCTATGTAACCGAACGAAGAGAAATTGACCAACTTATGAGGTACAGAGACAAATCAACGATGAGAGAGAGAGAGAGGGAGAGGGAGATGGAGAGGCGGAGAGAGAGAGAGAGAGAGAGAGAAAAGAGAGTAGGTTCCAAAGGATAAAGATGAAAATCATGAAAAAGAGTTCACGAATCAATCGGTCCTTCTCCGTTACTGTCGCTGCCGCTGCCGCCAAAACCCTAACCTTCGCTGCCATTGATAGTTCCGTGAACAGTAGGTGGCGGTGAAAGGCTCGCTGGAGGAGGAAAATAAAGGAGGTGGGTTGGTTGCTGAAGGATGTCAGCATGAGTTGAGGTGGTGGTGGGATTAGGGTTAGAATTAACTTGGAAGAATAGGATGAGAACAAATTTGAAATTTGATATTATGACAAAATTAAAATAAAATTAGATAAAATAAATGGAATGTCGAAAGTAAAAAAATAAAATACATTTTGCAGCCCTCTAAATAATATTTTGATTTGAAACAGTAGACCTTCTCTTATCAGTCCCACTACCACTTTCGTTTTTCCCCCACTGAACAATTTAGGGAAATTACCAACCAAAAAAAAAGTATAAAAATAAATAAGTAAACTCCATTTTTTGACTCTGTAACAAATTAAATTGATTTTTCATTTTTTAATATAACTCGTACATGCTTATTATGTAGGACAAAATGTATATTAGTAGAAAATAGGGATAATTTGTCTCTCTTGCCTTCATTTTGTTGTTACATGTTTGTCATACGATTAGATTCTGTTAAAACTTAAACAATGGAGTAATACAAGGAGCATATTAACATTTGACCAAAAACACAAGACGTTAATTATTACGATTTCACCTGTGAGGACCAAAGTGAGATTTGTTGTAAAGTATAAAGATACAAAGTACAATTTACCCAAATTAAAATTTTCATTCCTAAAAAATAATTTTGTCCCCCAAATTTTTGTTTTTAAAACTTTAAATTGTTGTAATCATAGCTTAAGTTCAACTGGTTTTAATGTTGGCTGGCTTTCTCATTGAGGTTATGTTTGGAAAGTAAGGAACTTGATAGGCTGAAAGCAAATTTCCTATGGGGAGGTACAAAAATTACAAGGAAAATACACTTAGTCAATTAGAAAGAGATTATAATGAATAAACAAAAAGGAGGTCTTGGGGTTAAGGACATTAGGCTTACAAATCAATGCATGTTACTCAAATGGTGGTGGAGGTATACTGTGAAAGATGATGCACTTTGGAAATCAATTGTGTGTAGCAAGTATCGATCCATGGGTGGGAGGTGGCTACCACCAGCTACTGTAGTAGGAGTCACTTCACAGATCTAGAGGGACATTCTGGCTGTGGCACAAGCTAACCCAAGACTTTTTACACTCTTTATGGAAAATTTGGAACTCAGAGTTGGGAATGGCAGAAGAGTACAGTTCTGGGTTGATAATTGGTTGGGGGAGTCTAGTTTGCGTACTCAATTTCCTAGATTGTTTCAATTGAGTATAGAGAAAGAGGTGTCATTAAGTGTGCTGATCTTAAGGCAGGTAAGCTCAAATAGGTGGTGTTTTAATTTTAGAAGAACTCTTCATGCTTAGGAGGAAGAAGAAGTGGTAAGGCTTACTGACAGGTTAGGTGTTGGGCCTAGGTTAAGTATGGATTTAGAGGACCATGTGAGATGGAAGGCTGATCAAGTAGGTGGTTTCAAGGTAAGCAATGTTTACAAATGGGGTGATCTAGAATCTGGGCCCACTTTGACAGCAGTTGGTTTAATTTGGAATAATTTTTCTCCACCCAAAGCCAAATTCTTTACTTGGTTGGCTTGGAAAGGCAAACTTAAGATAGCAGTTTATCTAAATAGGATTTGTGTATTGAGGAGTAGTGTGGACTTGTCGTGTGTTTTCTGCATATCTGAATTGGAATCAGTAACACATTTGATACTGTTGTGTCCCTTTGTATCGCAAATTTGGGCATGGATAATTAATTGTTGGGGGCTTTCTTGAGCAACTCCAGGATCTGTGGACTGTCTATTTAATTTGTGGATGAGTTGGAAGTTCAGAAAGAAAGAAAGACAGGTGTGAAGAGCTATCCCCTTAGTTGTGGTATGGCTATGTGGAAGTGTAGAAATGAATGCATTTTCTCTAACAAGCCCCTACTTCTAGAGGAGTTATGTGAGCTAATTAAAGTTCGACTAGCATTGTGGTTGAAAACATTTGATCCTGGTTGTTCTTATTCTGTTGGTGACATTATAAAGACTTTTCGTCTGGTAAGAAAATTCATTTAGTAACTTAGGGGGTGAGTTACTATGGTGGTCTGTCAGGGGGTGTAGCTTGAGGTAGAAGTGGAGCTTTTTTATGAATGGTTGTTGCAGTTCTCATGTATTGGGCATTGGGAGTGCATCTGTAGTTATGGAAGTGCAATTGGAATTTTCTTGTCTTGGGCATTGGTGGGATTTCTTGTTGATGTTAATGGTGCTATTGCTATACTACTTTTGTTGTTGTTAATGTTGAGATGAGGTAGAGCAGATCAGGAGATCTATTTTTTGTTGAAATATTGGTGTTGCAGTTATATTGGTGTTATGTTGTTGTGATTTACTGCTGCTGATTGATGGGTGATTTGCATGTTATGGAGTTGCTCTCTGTCGTTAGTGGAGCTTAACGGATTGCTTGGTTGGGAATGTAGTGAAGCTTTTTTATGAATGGTTGTTGCAGTTCTCTTGTATTGGGTATTGGGAGTGCATCTATAGTTGTGGGAGTGCAACTGTAATTTTTTTGTCTTGGGCATTAGTGGGATTTCTTGCTGAATATAGGTGTAGAGGTGTAGTTGCTCCAGCTAGAAGCTCATGGATTTGGTGTGCTGTTTTGTTGTTGCTATTGGTTTTGGTTTCATAGCTTAATGATTGGTACTGCTGCTGCATTGGTGCATTGTGGTTGTATTGTTGTTCTTTTTTCTTTTTCTTTTTGTCGTTGGTTGCTTCGATTGGTCTCTCTCTAATCTTGGGTCAAATGCTAGCATATGATTGAGCTTCCTTCGCGGTGCCAACCTAGTTGGGATCATTGAGGTTAGCTATGATGCTATGTGTATTTCCCTATCTTATTGATGTAATTTTGGTATGTATATTGCTTTTCTCATCAATAAAGTTTTAGTTTTGCTGATCAAAAAAAAAAAAAAA
>NW_021032398.1:0-10913 GCF_004153795.1 Camellia sinensis | reverse complement strand
TTTCAATTAATAACATTTTATAATTTAATAATACTGCACCAAATTATTATATTATTTATGATTTATTTTCAAATAAAGATAAAAAATATTATATTACTATGGTTCAAAACAAAAATTTAAAAAAGTATTCGAGCATCTACACAATTTACCACACACGATTCAATTTTATTCAATTTGTTTATTCGCTTTCAACAGAAAATGTCTAAGCACAAACACATATGTATGTATAAAAAGTAACCAAAAAAAAAAAAACCACCATAGTGCTCAACCGGCGAAGCATTCAGGATTCTGAGCAATGTAAAACGTATAGCTCAAAAAATATCAAAGAAAAGACATGTCATCGAAAAAGTCATATATATATTTTAGAATTAGATACAATCTTCTAGAATAGATCACATAAACCAAATGACGATAATACACAGAAAACAAAAGTATTTATTATTAAATACTGCTTGAGTCGAAATGAACTAGTGTTTATAGAAAAACCACTCATTCCACAACCACACTCTAAATGTCGCCCAGAAAATAAGATATCAGAATCCTATCAATAGAAAGTTTGTCCAAACAATAATCTTTATTATGTCAGTACACACACTCCAACCTATATTGGCCAATATATCAATCAAATTTTTATATTAGTTTCTCTTTAAAGAAACTCACATAATAAACAATTTAATAACAATTTGCATATATGGAACATATCACTATATAAAGACCTAGCAACTATCTATTATAAAGGTAATGTATCGCTCAAATTATAACAAGAAATAGAAATAAAATAATAAATTAATAGATTGAAATGATTGGAAGATATCTGTAAATTTTTCAAAGTACTCTGTAAAGTTAATTAACTGCTATCCCTAACCAAATGAAAAAATAATTTTTGCCATATAGAAAGACTGTATGATAAAAAAGAGAAGTAAGACTTAGTAGAATATTTTACAATACCTCTAATCATAGACAATGTACCTATAAAAGAACCATGATCTAAATTAATAATCTTATTTATAGGTATAATATCATCGTTCTAAAGATAAAATAAACTTCTTACAATTATTAACATAGTCGCGTTTTATTAATGAAACCAAATCTCTTCAATTATCATAAATGATGGAATCATAATATTTATTTTTCTTTTTATAGCATGAACCACTAAGCCTATACAAGTTATAAGATTTAAGTCAACATATTCTCTTAAAATAAAAAAACAAATACATCTAAAAACAATATATATTTCTGATATAAATCATATAAAAGTTCCCAATTTCTGAAAAAATTAGAAAATTTCAAAGTTTAATTTGGATAGTAATGTTAACTGAGGAAAAACAATGTATAAATAAAAAATCGCAGGTATACATATATTAGATAATAAGAGAATTAGTAGGCTTACATTAATATGAAAATTTGTTCATTTTTATTTAGGTACCAATAAAATATCTAAACTACAAATTTAAAAAAATAAAGAAACCTAGAATAAATAGTTTGTTTATGTTAAAATTATTTCACATAATGATGTTATTATGTATTTATAGTTTAATTTTTCATATTATTACAACTATTAAATATTATGTTTAAAAAATTATTAACTATCAACTAATTGACGTTGTTTAATTAATTCTCAATATTGTTTATTATTTATTTTTATTTATTTGTTGATAATAAATTGTATATTTTTAAAATAATAACATTCATATCGTACTAGCGTTTCTGAATTCAGTTATTTTGTTCTATTTCTCTGTGCATAGAATTCATAGATATCTAGAGTCTTTAATTATATCAATTACTCAACCTTATAGAATTTGTTATTCTCTAATTATTGATTTTCACTACTTATAAACGGTTATGTTAAGCAATATCCACTCTTCTTGGCCACAATTCGTTTTCCAAAATTAATAACCTTTAGATAATCATCCGGTGAATGTTTAGTAGTATTATCATAAAAACGACATCTCAGGTATCTATTTATTTTTATTATTTTTATATTAATTTTATTTCTGATTATTATTTAAATATAAAACAATAATCAGTAAACTTTCCAATATGAGTATAAAACAATATTTATATAATATTATATTCATTAAGGATTATTTTATACTTTAGTGAGTCATTTTTTATAAAAAATTAGAAAATATTACACATAAGAGTGTATTCCCATCCCAAAATAATAATAAGAGATATAGAATATCAATAAGAGTATAGTTTTATCTATCTCCTAATTTTTCATCTCTCCCTCTAATATGAGACAAACAATTCATCTACCTCTAAATATGAGAGGAGAACTATATAGGATGAGTAAGGAATATTGTAAGGATGCACTCCCATATATAGATATGATAATGAAAAGAATAGTATTAGAATCTCTAATGAGATTATAACCATAATTATGGATTGTCCTTAAGCTGCTGCATAGAAATTTAAAGTGATTTTAATAAAAAATAAAAATACACCAACGATTTTGCCTCATATTCCCAACCCGATCACTACAAGCCTGCACAGAAGTAATATAAAAAAAAATGAAATGCCCTATTTTCACCCCCCTTTCTGTCCACTCATAGTTCTAACAATTTCAAAATCTAATATCCTATATCCCATACTCGCTCTCTAAATCTCATCCATTTAAAATATTGAATAAATATAAAAAATAAATTATAGTAAGTTAGATAATTGTGAGTAATCTCAAGCCACACTATCTTAAGATCCAGCTAGAGAGCACCGGAACTATATCAACACTGAAAACCTAAAACACTTTGTCAACAGAAATAAGATCAGACTTCAGGTTGCTGATTTACGACCACCCCCAAGTTACATCCGAACTGTATCTAGTCCAGTACTCTATTTCTCAAGAGAAATCATATAATCAGTAGATAAAATCACTACTGCGCATTATAATATGCATCACCTTAGATCCCATGGCTCTATCCTTTTATAGCCCAACTCAAATCCTATCCCATATGGAGCACATAACTAAATCCCAATGGAACTACATGGATACTAACTAATTCGGTTATCCCCAAAAGGATCAGATAAGCTCATCTAAAAGTCTCACTTTTACCCAACTGAACAGTCTATCCCCCCATTCTAGAACTCTGTTCCTATCCGCTTTATCGAATCGGATTCCGGTTCAAAGTCTCATTTGATTAACCCCGCCAAACCGAGTCATCTCACATCCCTCGATATGACACTCAGACACGTGAGCAACCTCAGCTGCACAATGCAGGTAAAGTCACCTCAGCCACAAATTGTCGATCAAAAATATGTCTCAAACAACGCCCCAGATCTAGTTACGCTCGCATCTGGTAATGTGAGGTACTATACCACGAGAGCTTCTATACTCATTCCCTCCATCTTATTAACCGCAGGTTCTACCACTTTTCTTCAAATCATATCTTATTGTACTAATCTCTACAGCACTATAGACTCGGTGGTCTACAACAGTGATCTGATGAATTCCGATAACTAGATCTTGCTGTTTCATCGCAATAACATTAGAGATCCAGCACCACTACCCATGATCGTCCCATAAAGGTTTTCACATCCAGAGAACCGCTCCTTCCTAAACGACTATGATGTATTCACTAAATCACTAATATGAACTTACTACCTGCTGAAGTAATCATGCATCGAAGTAGATGAACTGGCAGCTACATATTCCATCCAAACCTTTCTAGCGCGCAGTGTTATCCCGGCGCAGTGAGACATGTGCTCTGAACACTACGCCGAGTTAAGTCGTCTCGCTATCTCTTACCTGCCTGTCTGACAGAGCACAGTTCTATGCACATGTCTACCATCAATTCCATTTGCTCATCACTTCTATGCTCGTCCGTTGCCTCACATGAATCAACCCTTTATCAAATCTTTTCAGCCCCAGCTTTTCTCTAAGCTGTCATGCAGACATAATTTACCTCCTCTACCGTCTACCCGTAGATTCTTCGCTGATCCATTGTCCGATGCATCGTACAGATCATAATAGATACAACTATTCTCATTACCAACGTCTCACTATTCTATTCTGAATCCCCTGTTCATACTCATCGATCATCTCAGGATATATCTTTACAAATATTTATCTATGCTCTAGGTTTACATTGTTGCAATTGCTTGTCGTATGCACTACAAGTACATATCAGATTTCATAGACGGCAATATCTTCCAGAGATAATCTCAGCGCTATATGATCTCATGATTTGTATTGGCCCAATCCGAATACCCACTACGTGTGCACCGCAACCTCCACTATGGTCACTGTATTGACACATCATGTTCTTCGCCGTGGGTACCTATCGTAGATTACACTCTGTCCACACTATTTACTTAGTGCATAGATTCCACTATTCTTCGGCCTGCTAAAATTCTTCTCCCTTACTTCTTCTTCTTGATTTTGCCTCATTCGCAGATTCTTGCCCTCCAGTTTTTCTGTCTCTGCTACTAGGTCCTATAGAACCAACTGTACCATTCATTGAAAGTACGATGTCGATGATAACATAGAGAAGCATTTCACACATAAACCTTGAACTGCCGAACTGCAGATCTCAAGACGAATACCGTGATCAATCGTACGAACGGTAGAGTAGCACCACTATAACTTACTATAGTCCCGTAGTTAGCTTAGGTTCTTCATCTATGTACTTTAGTGTGTCTAGCAAGTTAACTTCTTCTTATTGTAAAAACCAATAGATACTGCTTGTTTTCGCTCATACAGCACATCTTCAGTAAGATGAATTGAGAACAAGAAGAATAAACACCCTAATACCATAACGAAGTGCTTCTTAATGCTGAGTTGATATTTAGACATCTATATATAATTTTGAAATGACATCTCTTGTCTGTTTTGAAATTTACTGCCTTATGCTTCCCCATACTTTAGAATTTTTCTTTTCTATTTCCTATGTTCTATACGGATATAAATAAAGTTGCAAAGATTCCACTTCGAGTATACCATACTGTTTAATCACTTGTTATATTTTTGGTATTTAGCAATTACAAGTTATAGTTTATATATCCATGATTATTGTTTTATACACTTGTTGAAAGTTTCTGAGGAGTTCACCATTTTCATCAAGTATAAGAATGCTATTCACATCTCGAAGTATAATTCTATATGAAGGTTAACACACCGTTCGGATAAACATTCAGTCAGTCCTCTTAACAAGTTAAAGAGTGATATATCCTTATCATAGGGTAGTGAACACCTCGGACTTTCATAAACACCTCGGTATGTATATTCTAACAGAGTTTGTTCAGCATTAAACAAGGACACTCAGATCATTGTGCTTCATACATTTACATAGCTCTTTTATACATGCTTCTTCTAAGCTTTTAAACAAAGCAATGTGAAGTATGCACTCTATTTACTTAAATTGCGGGCAAAATCTTATATCATATCAAAAAGAACTGAGTCATTAGAGAATTAATCTCGGCCCGTAATACCAAACTGGTTAAATATTGCTATAAGAAAAATTTTAATTCACACCAAGTGCGTTAGACTATCGTTGTAATCTGCCATGACTAATAATTCTATCTATATAAATTGTGTTAAAATCAATCTTCAAACAAATCTAGTGTAACTTTGAGTTATTATCATTCCTATCTGCCTGCCCCATCTAATCTGAGAACATAAAAGGTACACTAGGATTCACACTATGGAAATTGGCTTCATGCCTGCTTCAGTCTACAGATCTCATATCTGGCCAGCATGTTTCTAGTTTACTCTTAATGGAAATTAACAATTGCCAGTCTCAATGTACACACTTAAATGCCTGTAATACGCCTCATGGAGTTAACACTCTCGCTCTTGTTTTGAACACCACTATCGTTTTGTAGAATCACAATCTCAGTACAATTTGATACGATTTAATACAAATGATACAACAGAGTTTCACAGTGTGCTCAAAAATTCCCAGCTATGTTACTGTACTTTTAATTCTGTCTTACATATCACTCTTCCAAGTCCATTGCAAATGAGTATATATTTTCGCAGATGTAGATACTTCTTTCAGTACAAACATTGACTTGTCTTTGACTAAAACATATTATAAACCCAAAAGATGTTTTTCAACAAAGGGTTATAACATCTCTTGTAAGTATTCACTCCGTTTAAATCTCCTCACAATAATTTCAACACAGCGTAAATCATCATCCGATTTGAATAACTGAAGCGCTGCTAAAACCTTCTCAAGTCAACAACGTATGAACATTTAACGGTGTTATAACTCACTTGTAAATTGCCTACAAATGTCAACAAGTTTTTAAACATATCCAGGTTAACTCAGCTTGTAATGCAACAAATTTCAACTAGTGTAAACATTAATATCTCTGTTTTACTCTAATGTAAATTGCTACAAATTCAACAAGGTGAACATAATCTCGGTTTAACTTCAAACTGTAAATTCTACAATCAACAAGTTTAACATAAATCTCGTTTACTTCAACTGTAAATTGCTACAAATTTCAATCAAGTTAAACAATAATTTCGGTTTAACTTCAACTGTAAATTCTTACAATTCAACAAGTTAAACATCATCTCTGTTCTAACTCAACTTGTAATTGCTCAAATTTCAACAAGTGTTAAAACATCTTTGCTTCTCTCCCCCTAAGTGCTTGTTTTTCTTTTTATCTTAGATCTGAATTTTGCTCACTAACTCTTCTCTCTCGAGTTAATTGCCACTCTTGTCTCTGAATCTTGGATTCTGCTCACTCAGGTTGAGCTCTCTTTCTCGACCTATTTAATTTCTAGCCAGAACAGTGTCTTCTGGATCTGGGATCCGGAATTTGCTCACTTAGCTGAGCTCGTCTTATACTCGAAATTATCTCCTGGAGCGCTCTTGCCTTCCCCTGTCTCTCGCCCTGCTGAAGGTCTTCATCTTTTATGTCGACACATTCTCCATCTTGCTAAAATTCCGATCCCGCGTGATCTTATTACGATGAGGCCATATCTTATTCTCCTTTCTTCCCAATAGACGGCGCCAAATTGTGTGAGTGATTTTCTGACCACACTGCCCGCTTAGTGACCAGCTGGAGGGCACCGGCAGAATAGATGACACCTGGCTGATCTGCAACAGAAAGAGAAGACTCCGGCGGTGGTTCGCCACCTGGGGGTACTCCGACGATCAAGTCAGTACTCAATATCTCTCAGAGATAATCAATAGTGCTAAACTCACTAACTTGAGCATAAAAAGCATACCTTAGACTCATGGGGGTGCCTCTCTTTTATAGCCAACTCAATCCTAGTCCCAATAGAAGCCTAACTCCAATGGACTCAGGATTACTGTTAATCTTGGATTCTCAATAAGATCAGGATAAGCTCTCTAAGAGTCTCACCTTTACCCAAACTGAAGTCTTCTCACATTTTAGGACTCTTGTTATTTATCTGCTTATCTCGGATTCTGGTATTCTCGTTGATACCTTCGCCTAACCGAGATCATCTCGGCATCATGACCAGGACACGTGGCACCTCAGCTGGCACTTCGGTGACACCTCGGCCACGTGTTGTCATTCAAAAATTATGTCCCCACAGTTTTAAATATAATTTAAGGATAAAGTTGTATTTTGAGTTTATGAGTTTTTAAATTATGATTCGAGTGTAGAAAATTTATTTGGTTATGAATTTTGAATTGAGTTTTGAATTGACTGTTAAATTGAGTTTTTAATGTTTTATGTGACCTATAAAATAAGAAAATTTGTTTGGTTATGAATTTTAGAAAGAGTTTTCAAAATTTAATTCAAATTGTTATAACTCATAACCAAAAATACTACTCAAAACTCTATTGAAAATTATGATCAATAAACAAACTCTTTTTAAAATTCAATTAAAAAAATTAATTATTAACGGCAAATAACATTAATCAATTTTTTTAATTGAAAATATTACAGAGGCAATAATTTTTTTTCAAAATAAATATTTTCAATTAAAACATTTTTATATTTTTAATAATTGCTGTCACAAATTATTTAATATTTATTGTATTGTTATTTTCAAATAAATGGATAAAAAATTTATCTAGTATTACCTATGTGGGAGTCAAACAAAAATTAGAATATTATTCTGTTAGCATCTACACAACTTACCACACACAATTCAATTTTATTCAATTTTTTTTATTCGCTTTCAACAGAAAATTAGTCTAAGCACAAACACATGTATGTATGTATGAAAAAGTTACCCAAAAAGAAAAAAAAAAGCCACCATAGTGCTCAACTGAGCCGGACATCCGAGGGGATGTCTGGAGGATGTCCCGTAGACTCAAAAAATTTAAAAACTGTATGAAAAAGTGAGAGTTTTGCATTGGAAGTTTGTTTTAGAATGAGCTCTACCAAACGTGAAACAGAAACGTATTTTGAAATGTGTTGTGGAATTAATTTTTGAAAATCCCATCCAAACACTTTATTCGCGTGAAGAGATATCTATATAATAAGGCAAGAGGGATTTTGAAAATGTCTTCAAATATATGTGAGATACATTTTGAATGGAGGGTCTAGATCAATCCTAATGAATATCTAACGGTTGAGAGTAATATATTTCCCGCCCAAACACACTCTACTCTCTCTCTCTCTCTCTCTCCCACGTCTCCTCCCCCTTCTATCCTTATCTCTCTCCCCCTTTCTGTTGCACCTTTCTCCTCCTTATCTCTATCTCCCTCTTTGTTCCTCTTCTTTATCATTCCCTTCTCTCCAATCCTTTGCTTTGAATTGCGATTTCAGATTTTGCCTTCAAAGGCTTGCGAAAAAGGCAGAAAAATTTCAGGTGAGATTCTAACTTTGAAATCCTTGACTTGGGTTCATTTTTGTTGTTTCAGATTTTGCCTTCAAAGGCTTGCGAATAAAGCAGAAAAATTTCAAAAATTTCAAGTAAGATTCTAACTTTGAAATCCTTCACTTGGGTTCATTTCTGTTTATCATCATCTTTGCTTCGAATCTTCAATCCCTCTTTGTTCCTCTTCTTTATCACTCCCTTCTCTCCAATCCTTTGCTTTGAATTGCGATTTCAGATTTTGCCTTCAAAGGCTTGCGAAAAAGGCAGAAAAATTTAGGTGAGATTCTAACTTTGAAATCCTTGACTTGGGTTCATTTTTGTTGTTTCAGATTTTGCCTTCAAAGGCTTGCGAATTCTGCACATTTGATAGGTTGGAAATATTTTTCTGCACATTTGATAGGTTGGAAATATTTTTCTGCACATTTGATAGGTTGGAAATATTTTTCTGCACATTTGATAGGTTGGAAATATTTTTCTGCACATTTGATAGGTTAGAAATACATTTTTCTGCACATTGTTCTGCATATTTTTCTACAAGAGTTGTTTAAATACTTTCAAGGAATTGGAGAAGCCCATGTAAATTTCTATATATGCCTCTTTATAATTGGATACAACGTTTAATATATACCTTCATCCAAATTAAAATGGTAAAGCAACTACAATTTTCAAATAATATAGTAGGGTACAAGAAATGGAATTATTTCCCCATATACAAATGTCAAATGTCAAAAACTGCAATTTATATCTGGCAATTTTTTCTGAGAAAATATGCACAAATGTGTTAGAAGGGTAGTTTTAGCAAAACAAAAAAATATTGAGAGAGAGGATCATATCTGAAAACTTAAGCAGGGATTTCATGTTAAGAATCATTTTTATTTCATCTTGGTAAAATGGGTTGAGACTCTCTTTAATTATCAATGGTTATATTTTTATTCACATGAAATAGATTTGTATACTCTTAATTAATGTTAACATTAATTGGGTTGACACAAAATGACGGTTCGTCATAATTTTTTATTTTTGTGATTTTTATTTTGTTCTTTTTCAATTTTTTGTTTGATTTTTTATTCTATTTTATTCTTACTTGCAGATTGCTATATCTCGGCTGGTTAGTACTTTGATCTCTGTTTTTTTGGATTTTCTCTCTCTGTTTTTTTTATTTTTTTTTATTTTTTATTTTAAGTTTGGCTATTGATTGTTGAGAGAGAGAGGAAAAGGAAGTTTGAATCTTATGCATTGTTGTTTGGTATATATGAGAAAAAGGAGATTGAAAGTTTTGAACTTTCTTCATTGAACTTTGCTCCTTCAGTGATTTGTTGTATGATTATGCTAATTCCTATTCCTTGATTTTTATTAGCTAGTAAGGTTCATTATTGACATGTCAATACTGGAGTTTCATCTTACAATAGTTAGCGATTCCAATAATTGAGATCTTTAATCTGTAGGTAATAGGTTAGAGGGCATGCGCTTATTTTAGTTTACCAAACTGCAAACTAACTAAGCTCATGAATCTTCCTGAAGAAAACAACCCATCCGAGATGATTTCAGATGCATTTGATACATTTTGTGACTTAATGTGGAATTTAATAACATTTTTTAATTCCACACTGCCACTTCTTGGGCATTCAATGTATAAATTGCAAACAGTCTTGGTCTTGGATAATAACAATTTTTTAATGATATCTAGAAAATTGGGCAGATGAATAAATGCTTCTTGGTTATATTTGATTGGTTTTTTATATGTTGTCACGTAAAAGGTTGGAGTTGTTTAAGGTCCAAAAACTATAAATAGGATCCAATGTAGACCTGCACTGCTCAGACTATTCAATGGTATGATCCCATTCGGAAATTTTTTGGTTAGTGCAGAGGTTATTTGCAATATTAATGTTTTGTCTTCTGGATTTGTTATTTTGGGTAAACCTAAATTATTAATTACTCCACTTTTCTTTTTGTTATGCCAGGTATTTGCCCAACTGGTGTAGAGCAAACTCTTGGAGAAAACCTTTTTAGATGTGTCTTGATGCTAAATTGTTTTCTTCCTTAATCTGCAATTTTTCATTACTGTTGCTTCGCATTTTAGCATGATGGTTTGTCTCATGAGAGATAATAGCCTCTCTAGCATGAAGGAGGTGATACCTTTAGAAAATTATCATGATTTTATTTT
>NW_021032394.1:0-13210 GCF_004153795.1 Camellia sinensis | reverse complement strand
GTTAGTGTTTCATTTAATGGTCTAAGTTAGTGTTCATTTAATTTCAATTAGTGTTCATTTAATTCTAACTTGTCCTTTCATTTTCCAATTAATGGGCTTTAATAACAACCTTTCAATATCACTTGTTCATCTCCCTTTTGATTTCAAAACCCTAGAACCATCTTTCTCTCTCTCCTACACACCTTCTCTCTAGGTTTTCATCTCCCTCAGTGTAAATATATACTAAGTCCTTTGTAAGAAAGGTAGAGTGGGTTGAGGGCTTCATTTTTAATCTGAAAGTTTGGCGATTTGGAGCACTTTGGTTTTTGGCCTTCATCTTCTCCATTTGGTCTCTCCATTTGAGGTAGGGATTTCTTTGTTCCTTTTCAATACTCCGTCTATAGATAGACATGTGGTAGTTTGTATTGCATGAAAAATCATATCCGTGTTGGATTTGTTTGAAAATCATGAGGGGAGCCTAGGGTTGGTTGTTTGAGAATGGTTTTGTTATCACTGACTGTGGTTTGGACTAATTAGAGAGTAAAATTAGCATGTTATTGTTGAAAGAAGAGAAAGCCCTAAATTATATTTTGATTTGGTAAAATAAAAAGGATTTACGGTTGAACAATGTTGGTAAATTTCTATTGTTAATATGAGTTGTGTAGAAGGTGTTAACAGTTAAGGGATTAATTATGGTATTGGGGTTATTTTGAAAGAAACGTATTGAATCAAGTTGGGTTATGGCTTTATTACCATGGAATTGATTTTGTAAAATGAAGAGAATGTAATTGGTTTTGTGAAAAGGGAAAAGTGTTTTTGGAATAAGTGATGGAACATGTTGACTTAAGAAAATTATGAAGTTGATCTTGAAAATGGTAAATGAAATGTTAACTCTATGTGAGTCTCGGAAAATAAATTGAGAGAATGGACAGGAAAAAAACTTTGTTATCAATGAGTTAGAATTAAATGAACACTAGTTAGATATATGAATGGACAAGTTTGTCATAAAATCCCACTAATGGAATATGAATGGATCACTAATTGGAATTGAATGAATCACTAATTGGAATTGAATGAACCATTATGAAAATTTAATAGACACTAGTTGTAATTAAATGGACATCAACCCTTGGTTTCCAAACACAACCAACCTGTTTTAAACCTACCCAACACGACCAAAGACTCATATACAAAGAGTAAAGGATGGAAACAGGAAAAAGACAACAATACATCCACGGAACCGAGTCTGAAATACAATTAAACAATGAAGGGAAAACCGGGATCGCTATATGACGTGTGCTGCACGTCGTAGAAGGGTTTTTATGGCATGCATTACGCGCCGTGAAAACCCTTTTTTTTGTCAATAGGCCAAACACTAAAAATAATTTTACTTTTAAAAATTACTTGTCAATTAACTATTTCAATTTTAGACCAACGGTGATAACAAATCACATAAATATAATGCTATAAATAGAACAAAGTGATTTAATATGAAAATCTGATGAAATAGAACATTTTGGAAAATTTAATATGAAAATAGAACAAAGTGATTTAACATGAAAATCTAATGCAAAAATATTACAATCGGTGCATTTTGGAAAATATCCTATAAAACATTTTGGAAAATTATAAAAGAAAATTTTCAAGGTTTGACTCTTGTAAAAAAATAAGTACTAAAATTTGAATTTTATTAATTTAAATCTTAATCTTTTATAGTAGTTTATCTTCAGTCTAAATCGGTTACTTATTCTTGTTATGTAAAACTGATGAAAAAGTAATATTTTAGTTATTAAACTTAATAAAAAAAGTATTTTATTCATTTTATTTACCCTTACATTGATTTAATAATTTTTTTTTTCAACTCTTGTGTAGCTCATGTGCCCTGCTAATATTAATAAATAAAAATTACTTTTGAAAGAGAACCAATTTCACATCCACCATCTACCTATGGGAACATTCAAAGGAGCAAAAACTGCAAATCAACTAGAATTTTAATTTGCCATCTCAAAATTATGATTGCAACCAAAGGCACTAAAAAAGAAATGCAAATCCATTATATTAAATTTTGAATTTTCATAATTTCATACCTATATCAAAAGATGGAGGATTTTATGGGAATTGAACCAGCAAAAATTTTGCATTGCTCTCACTATAACTAAGCTAATGTCCCTAATCATTTTGTTTATAATTTCATAATCTCATTGCTAAGACAATAATGGCTTCAACAAAGCTTTAATTGGCTTTTATTCTCATTCTCCCTCTTGTCCTCTTCGCTCAATCCATTTGCAACCCCTCTCTCTCTCTCTCTCTCTCTCTCTCTCTCTCTCTCTCTCACTCATTTCTAGTTTTATTATCAAAAGAGTAATATTAGACATTAGGAAAAAAAAATCATGAAAAATTTTATGAAAATTCTCCACCTTTTAGATACCATGCACTGATTAAATGATTGAAAATTTTCATGAAATATTTTTTGTGATACTTAATATTATTTCTATTAAAAGAGTAAAGTTTTCACAAGTTTAAAGATCAGACAATACGATTGTGAGAGCTTATGTGGTTCTGGGTTGATTTTGTAATTTTTAGTTACTAGTATTTTAGGTTTCTAATGAGTTGTTACAAAAATAAAAATAAAAATTTCATTTTTGGGTGTTGGAAAACTAAAGATGGACAGAGCAGTGATTCTGGTTTTGCCAAAAGTAGTTGCAAGACGAATGTGGACTGTGTCAAACCATGCTGTAATCAAATCTTGTGTCTCCAGTTGAATCTTTATGTGTCTCTAATACACTTGGTGGGACTCATTGTTGCTGTATTGGTGCTCATTCAAGTGTACACTAAATGTAACCAAAAAAACATATATGAAATGAGAGTGTACTACATTTTGGTTCTTTTTTGAATAATTTATGAGCAATGGCAGAATCACTAGTCAAGATTTGGTGTGATTAATTACTTGCTTGTTTGGTTTTTATTTTCAGAAAATATTTTTTAGAAAATTCTTTTTTTTATTCTCCGATTTTTTTTTTCTTTCCAATGAATTTTTTTTAATATTTTAAGCAATTTTTTTAATTGTTAGACACACCTAACATAATACACTTAAAAAGTATAATATTTGTGAAAAAAATCTTTAAACAATTCATTAAATACTAAAAATACAAAAAAAAATGAAAACTCAATACATTTTTCGTATTTTTGTGTATTTATTAAATTTTTAAAATATTTTTTGACAAATATTATACTATTTACATACATCTAAGTAAGGTGCACCAAAAAAAGTAAAAAAATTGTTTAAAATTTTAAAAATATTCATTAAAAATAAATAAATACAAAATAATAATAATAATTTTTAATAAACTGAATTTAAAAAACTAAAATCAAATATAGTGGTTATTATGACTTCTTTTTATATTAGTTTTTATTCACTCGATCCCATCATGATACGTGATTATTATTGCATGTCAATTTTATTGCATCCCACTTCCCTGTTCCTCAGTCCCTGCTTTTCCTTCACTACAAGAAGCAACAAGACTAGATGAGATTAGATCGAAACCAAAGATGTGGGGTGTAGTTTGGGTCATAAGACTAGAAAAGATTTTATTAATTCCAAATCCCATCAAATCAAATTCCATTTTCAAATGCCAATTTCATCTAATCCCACTATTCCAAATATGTTACCATTTGAGTTCTAATATGGATATGATAATAGTGTTTATAGAAGGAGAAATCTTGAAGACCATTATTAGGTTACACTGCCTTTCTGGTTACACCATTTTGGGTTCACATTGAAACAACGACCATACCCCTATGGCCTTTATATCTTAGTTTTTCCCTATTAGGAGACGTTTGTGTTCAAGATGATTTAGGTTCAATGCCACACAATGGAAAGGATTTTCTCTTGGGTTCATAGAATTTGATATTGAAGCCATTTCCCCAAGCCTGTGGACAAAGAAATCAAGTAAGAGGAAAATTCAAGATCAATACAAATTAAATTCAATACAAAATAATAGTTCAATCTAGATAGAGTTTTATCAAAAGCTAACAATTTTCTATTGCAAATGGAGCACATACCAATTAAAAAAAACATTAAATCCCTCACCAAAATGGTAGCGAGAGAACCGCTTCTGAAGTTGTTGGTGGAGGAGATCGATTCGAACCGCTGAGAGATGAGAATCTGCAAAAACAGAGATAGATTTAAGAAGTATGAGATATTATTTTCTACTACAAACAAGGCACGTAACAAAGAAAAAAATGTGAAATCCCTCACCGAAATGGTAGCGAGAGAGTAGCTTCTGAAATGGTTGGTGGAGGAGATCAATCCGAACCCCTGAGAGATGAGAATCTGAAAAATGAGAGATCAAGAAGTTATTGAGATTATTGATATAATTTATTCATTTCTCTCACGTTTTCAATTTGGGGTTAATATGGTTCTTCAATAATTGTCATTAATATTTTGAAAGGAAATATAAAACGTGCGAAATTAGAAGAAGTAAACTAGGATTCCTAAGAAGTTATTGAGATTATTGATATAATTTATTCATTTCTCTCACGTTTTCAATTTGGTGTTAATATGGTTTTTTAATAATTGTCATTAATATTTTGGAAGGAAATATAATATGAGCAAAATCAGAAGAACTAAACTGGAATTCGTATGAAATTATTGACATTATTGATATAATTTATTCAATAAGCAAATGGGAGATCAAATAGTCTCATAGATAGAGTTAAGAAGTAAGTATGAGACATTATTTTATACCACAAATGAAACACATAAAAACGAGACATACAATCAAAAAAAAAAAAAGCATGAAAGATCAACCCGAACCGCCGAGAGATGAGACTGAGTGATCAATAAATTCGAAAAGTGGAGATCAACGAGTCTTTGAGAAAAAAAGAGTTAAGGAGTAATATGAAACATTATTTGTGATGACCGGTTTTGTTATACGTCACTTCACTTTTGTTTTCATTGGGTTTGTAGTGTCCAGAAGTTCTTCTCAAATAAATTATTGTTCTTGTTTATTCGATGTTGATTTTCACTTGTTCCGGAGAGCGCGAGACCAGCTCAGAAGTGCCTAGAATTGAACGGAGAAGAATTATGGGCTGGAGAACCAGGGCCGCACGTGCGGGAGAGGGGCTGCACGTGCAGGAGGAGAGGCCGCACGTGCAGAATTCATGGGATGTTTGTGGTAGTGTAGCAAGTCCCGCGGGGGACCTCAGCTACAGCTCGGACTCGACTTTCGTCAGGTCACGGTTCTAAGTCTGAACCAAAGAGTCCAAATCTGGCAAATCGTTTTAGGAAAACTGATTTTTGAAAGAAGTGCCAAACATGGACTGCTTTGCCAGATACAGAGTCGCCACCTAAAATATTTTGTTTTGGGAAATTTAGGAAACCCTGACTCGGTGCCAAAAAGGCCACGTGTCCGTCATCACCAAAGTTGCCTCGGCTCGGAACTTGGGTACGATTGGGGAAGGTCACTTCGTGAGCACCCCCGCTCGCCCGTCATAGACCGGCCTCTACTAACCATGATATCAATTTTTGAAAACATTGTGTGCTCTTATTCCGTTATTAGCCTAGGTTACTATGTGATGCGTACAGCATACAAGTATAGACTGGATCGCCTGAATTGGAACAAAACATTTCATGTTTGTTTTGTTTGAGAATGGTTTGATGTGCTACTCGCAAGTAGGCTAAGACGTGGATTTGCCACCCTCAGGTGGGCTAGAAAAACATGATTTTTGCCACTATCTAGTGGGCTTAAAACACACATTTGATGATTTGTTCCAATCCAATAACCCAACCTTCACCCACAGGCATTCAGGCAGTTAAATACATGTAAGCACATAGCTCTCATGGTAAGCATGCTATTTTATGGCAACACTCACACGCATGCAAGGATGCTAAAGCATAAAACTTACCGGGTACTCCAAGCCAAAACAAAAACTGTGTTAGAAATCATGCATGATCCTAAGTATACAGAAATGCCTAATGCAACACATGCAAAATGCAACTATAGCAGCTCGGCTATTCTAAGATGGTATATGAAATGGCTACAACTACCATGTATCAATTTGGAATTGAAAGTACGATGCAAGTTAGTATGGTGCGCCGCCAGTGCATGCAATCAGATGAATGATGCAAACATGTGTCATACTGTATGCTAATTTAAATAGCCTAATCTAACCATCGATAGCGGATAAATAAATGGAGAAAGACGTGGGGTAGAGGACATACATCACAATCACACCCACACTTTATTACAGTTGTGCCCTCGCACAGAGGGTCCGAATAAATATACGTCCAAATGTTTACAGTCCCGAATAAAGAAATATTACAGTCCAAAGTGTTACAAAATTCTAATTAATAAATTAACTATGAAAGCAATAAAACTGGCGTGCAAGCCAGGGACTGCCTTGCTTCTGATGGATGATGCATGTCCGAGTTATCTTGGCGGAAATCCACCGGAATGCCCCAATTGCCTCTGTTTACACCTGCCTTGAAATGCGTGCCAATTCCCAAAAGTTGCTGACTCCTGATTTTGCTCAACAGAGAGCAGAAAGGGCATAGCAATGTATTTGCACAGATATATGCATGCCTCGATCCTCGTGCCACCAATCACACATACGAGCATGATGGTCGAGGAGTCGAAATGCACAACTCAATATAGGATGAATGCACATGAAACTACAGCTAAAACCTAACTCCATCATGGATAATCCGGAGTGTCGGTGACTGGGAAATTGAGACACACTCCGTCACTCGGAGTACGAAATGTACCTCGTTTCCCGTGCCCGGGTAACTCCTATTCCGGACATGATGCAATATGCATGATATGCATGAAATGCAACTAAGATATACCTAACATACACAGAATGCTATGAAATGAAATGCCTCAGAGTGCGTGCACCACGGGCACGCAAACCGAGAAAATGACAGAATGCAAATCTAAGATACCACCTAGTATGCACAATGCTATGAAAATGAGGTGCCTCGAAGTGCGTGCACCGCGGGCACGCAAACCGAGGCGATGATAGATGTCTCGAAATGACGTGCCATGCGGGCACGCAAACCGAGGCTGATGATAGGTGTCTCGAAATACGTGCACACGGGCACGCAAACCGAGGCGGTGACGAAATGCAATGCAACATGGCAAAAATATATGCAAGCATACTAACAGAATTTCAGCAACAAAATATGGGAAAAAACAGTCCCGAAATGTAGCGAAATGATACCAAATGCATGAAATTGTCCCGAAATGCAACATTAGGCACCCGAAATGGCCTATAGCCATGCCAAACATGCACAATATGGACATGCAATGCAAATACAGAAGCTAGACAGTCCCAAAATATGCACTCTCATAGTTATAAACATGGCCAAACAGCAAGTATAGGTATGGCAAAAATAGCATGCAAGAATAGGGGCCAAAAGAGGGTAATGAAGCAAGTGGTATAAGAAAAACTCAAACTGAAAAAATTCCTTATATAACACTGAAGATGAACCAAAAATATGGACATTTACAGTATATTGCAGCCTCAAATCAGTATACAAACATGCTAAAAATGTGATGCAAAACAAGGCTCAAAAGTGCTATAACATGAAGTATATAAAATAATCACCAAACAGAAAAAAAGTGTGAATGAAACATGAAGTATCGGCCAAAATAAGACCACTTTCAGTTCGGACCAAGGTCCAAAAACAGAAGAAAAGAGGGCTACTAATTTATGCAAAAATGGGGCCAAATAGGGGATATAACTACAAGTGACATATGGAAACACCAAACAATGTTGAGCCCTTCTCCAATGTTGAAGAGGGGCTCAAAATATGCCTTATATCAGTTTACAACATGCTGAAAATAAAATTGCTCATGGGTCAAAAATAGCATGCAAAACTATGACATACAAGATGATCAATGAAGCAGTGTATTTATGGAGGGCTCAAACAGGGTTGAGCCCTTAATGAGAAGTGAAGATGAGCTCAAAATATGGCCCTTTTCAGTTAGGGCCGAAGCTTGAAACCAAAAAGAAATGAGGCTTAGAAATAGATCAAGGAAAAGGGTCAAAAGGATCAAAGTGTAACTTACCCTTGAAGATCCAAGCTTTTGTTGCTTCTGGTTGATTTGCAGCTTCTTTAGCCTTCAAGAATCCTCCCTTGCTGCTGGAAATGAGATGGTGGTGGTAGAGCTTGGTGGTAGAAGGAATGAAGGTTAAGAAGTTAGGGGTTTTTTGGAGAATTGAGAAGGATGACAATGGAGTTTAGGGTTTGTGCTTGGAGAGGAATTTTTTCTAACCCTCAAGAAGAAGACCCTCAGCTGTTATAAGGTCAAAAAGGGTGTAAAAGGGGGTGAATTGGAGAGCATAACCTCTCCCAAAATATCCCCCGGATACAGAAAATATCTGGGGGATATTGCCCCACAGCTGGAAAGGGTACAGTGCAAGGAAGCTGGCCGGCCTCATACTTTTGCTGGAGGTGGCCGGCCGGCCATACCCCCTAGCCGGCCGGCTAGGGGTCAAAAGGGTCAAGGAGCTTTTCTGGCCGACCAGATATTGGGGAGGTAGCCCTATGTGTGTACAACACAACCATGTAATTGAAATTCCAAGAAAGTGGGCCCAAGGGTTCAACAATGGCTCGGAAAGAGGGGGTCAAAAGGGTCAAGTTGACTTACTGGCCGGCCATGAACTTTAGGGGCCTCTCAGGTGTGTACATCACAGATATGTGGGTTCAAAGTTCAAGAAAAAAGGTCCAAGGGGTTCAACATTAGCCCGGAAGAAAGGGGTCAAAAGGGTCAGGTGACCTTAATGGCCGCCACCAACTTTTAGTGGCCTCCAGATGTGTACATCACAGATATGTGGTTGAAAGTTGGCAACACTAGCTCTAAGGTATTCAACATTAGCCCGGAAGTGCGAAAAAACGGGCGCCGGGAGGCTCCGGAAGAGAAATAATTGGTTGCTGCAACAATTGCTGGCCTCCCACCCTTCAGTGACCTTCCCTGTGATAAAACAGAGGTACCTGCCAAAAATGAGCGAAAACCGTTGCAAAACGAATGTTCCGGAGCCAAAACACGCAGTTCGAGGTCCCGGAAATGGGCTGTTAAGCACCGAAAATTGTATTCGACCTCGAAGTGGGTTTCTCAGCCCCCAGTGTCCCTCAAAATGGATGAAATAGGATGTATGCCAAAAATCAGAGCAATAGGAGATGGTTAAGCGGTCCCGAACCGAGGCACACGGGACCTGACGCTCGAAAACCCCGGAACCGGACTCCGAATGGGCAAAATGGCCTACGGCCACCCATGTAGCCTACGGACATTGAGAGATATGCTCGTTCAGAGACCTTTTTCAGGACAGAGAAACAGCCGAGTCTGGTTCGCAAACCGAGACAAGGCCAGAAAAGGGTTCGGAAGTCCGGAGGCAGGGCTTACGGCCGCGACTCTGAAACTTCTGAACGAGCACATTATGCAACATCACCAAGCGCTCAATCGTGACGTCTGAGTCTTAAGGTCGGTCAAAAATGGGTGTCTACAGTTGCCCTCTTTGACAGAACTCGGAAGTCACAAGTGACGGGAGTGAATGTCAAAGCCCAGAGACGACCTATTTTTGACAGGCCGAAGACTCAGACAAACATACAGATAGACAGAGACGTGCCCGCAGGCATGCCCGCAGGCAGGGGCAAAATGCAAATGATATGCAAGAAGCCGAAGGTAACCCAATGATTATGCAAATGCAGCAACTGTAATGAAGCAAGTATTCGCAAATAGATGCAATCAACGATGTTAATTTAATGCAAGAGCAACTAGATAATCATGCAGCCTAGCAATCAGTTGAACGAGATATTCAATCTCCGCCATTCTCACACGATAGATACGATACCTGCGCGATTCGTCTGGTCGCACCAGCCTCAATTGAACCGTACATACAATATCGTGCCTGCAAACAGAGAAATTACAACAAGTACATATATGCTAACAACATATAATTTATTGTGATTCTGAAAGTTCAACATACGCAGTGCGCGGTGAGTGAATGTATCGCAATGCAAGAACGGAACTATGACAACATATGCTCAAACACGAGGTATGCCAATATCAAGAAATGTACATTGACAATGTGAGTATGCCCATGAGAATGCAAGATATGTGCATGATAGTACAAAATGAGTAGAATCAGGGTGATCTAGGCGAGTTCATTGCCCGTGAAACAACATCAATCAGGATAAACCGTGTTCGGCAAATAAGCCATACAGTCATCACGGCCTCGCTCTCGTTTTGAAAGGTTACGACTCATTCAAAAAGAATACACTTTGATTTCGATGATGATGAATGTGACACACATGCAGAACCTTGAAGACCGAAGTCCGACGGAGCAATTTCGCGACCGGAAGTGTACTTTTCTTGAACTTTTTTCAGGTCCCCGGGAACTCCGATCTTCCTCAAAATTTGCAGAGAGCTAGGTGAGCATGTGGAGAGCATGGCCGGCCACTTATCTTCCCAAGGAGGGGGTGTCCAACCGTTTTCCATTAAAGTAGATGGCTGGCCGCCAGTACATTCTCGTGCAAAAAGCAGATGGCTGGCCAGCCTGATTGATTGCACGGCGGCGCGCACATGCGCGCCCCGATGCCCCCCAGCCTTAGGTTGATCATTTCCCAGCTGTGTGTGTTGGTCTACAGAACCTCCCCTCTTATTTCTAGCGCCTTTTACCAAGGCTGAGGCCTATAAATGGCCCAGCGAACTCACTTCTACTCTGCTCTTTCAAACTCTTCCAGTTTTCGAGCATAGCTGTTCACCTCCCATGCGTTCGCTCAATTGTCGTCAAAAACTTAGTTTTAACAACACACTTTGGATGCGATATAAAATTCCGGACGTCGGAGCTTCTCTTTTTGCATTTCATTTCACAAACTACTTGAGGTAAGTTCAATCTTAATATTTAGAATATTTTCTCGGGAGTTGACTTTTGTTGACTTTTTATTTCCAGAGAGTTGACTTTTGTTGACTTTTTCCAATTTTTGCTCATTTGCGCCATTTTTGCTCCCCTTTTGCAGATTCTTGAAAATGGCGGGCAATTCTGCTCATGGCGGAGGTTTTTCCAGGTGCCGGAGATGACTTCGATCCCATGACTCTACCTCCGAGACCCGACCTTTCATGCCCGAGAGGTACCGTCCGGCAGCGCACGTCCTCCCTCGTGCCGTTTTCCCGTCATTTTACCCATTTTGACGAGAGAGCACCGCGGATCTGCTTCTCAGAGAGCCGGAGCAGCATCTCTCTCACGAGGCCCAAGAGGTATTTACCTCATCTTCTGCTATTTTACATTTCGCACCCTTGCCATGCTTAAACATTTAGCTTGTGACATAGTACTTTCTTTAACATCTTTGAACATGTAGTTTCAACATTCAAATTTCTGAACACTCGGTTCATTAATTAATTGCGAACCACCAGCCCACATTAAAACACATGGCTCAAACACTGATTGGCGAACACACAGCCCGAATTCGAAAGTGAACACACAGCCCACCCACTTTAAATGGAAGTTGAACACGCAGCCCAAACTTCAAATTTTCTGAACACACAGCCCAGATAGGATAGTGAACACGCAGCCCCAATTTAAACTGAAAGTTGAACACGCAGCCCAAAATTCAAATTCTCTGAACACGCAGCCAAGTAGATAGGGAAACGGCAGCCCACAAATTAACTGAAAGTTGAACAACGCAGCCCAAAATTCAATTCTCTGAACACGGCAGCCCAGGTAGATAGTGAACACGCAGCCCCACAAATTAACTGAAAGTTGAACACGCAGCCCAAAATTCAAATTCTCTGAACACGCAGCCCAGATAGATAGTGAACACGCAAGCCACAATTAAACTGAAAGTTGAACACGCAGCCCAAAATTCAAAATTCTCTGAACACGCAGCCCAGATAGATAGTGAAACGCAGCCCACAAAATTAAACTGAAAGTTGAACACGCAGCCCAAAATTCAAAAATTTTCTGAACACGCAGCCCAGGTAGATAGTGAACACAGCAGCCACAATTAAACTGAAAGGTTGAACACGCAGCCCCAAATTTCAAAATTTTCTGAACACGCAGCCCAGATAGATAGTGAACACGCAGCCCAAAATTTCAAATTCTCTGAACACGCAGCCCAGATAGATAGTGAACACGCAGCCCACAATTTAAACTGAAAGTTGAACACGCAGCCCAAAATTTCAAAATTTTCTGAACACGCAGCCCAGGTAGATAGTGAACCACGCAGCCACAAATTAACTGAAAGTTGAACACGCAGCCCAAAATTCAAATTTTTCTGAACACGCAGCCCAGGTAGATAGTGAACACCAGCCACAAATTAACTGAAAGTGAACACGCAGCCCAAAATTCAAATTCTCTGAACACGCAGCCCAGATAGATAGTGAACACGCAGCCACACAATTAAACTGGAAGTTGATTATACTGAACACACACAGTCCGTACACTTCACTTCTGAACACACGACTACTTCAATTTATTTGTATGCAGCTTATTTCACTTCATCGGCACATAGCCGATCCCATTCCATTGGCACCAAGCCCAGTTTCATTTCATCGGCACACAGCCCATTTCATTTCATCGGCACACAGCCCATTTCTTTCTTCGGCACACAGCCCATTCATTATCATTGGGCATACAGCCATTTCATCTTATATTGACACATATATTCATTCTGAATGCAGGGGGGTTCCCGCAGTGTGCGAGGATATGGTTCCACCATGGCGCGGGATTGGTAGCTGAGCTCCCGGAGGGCGTCAGAGACTTAGTAGAGCTGGCGGGGTTTGGCCCCTCTGTGTCGGGTTGTCACGCTGTCTTGCCAGAGGGACCTTGATGCAGCTCTGTAGAGAGGATGGTGGGACACCACCAATTCCTTTCATTTCTCTGCCTACCGGGGACATGACTATGACCCCTTTTGATTTCGCTGTATTGACGGCTTAGACGTCGGAGGTTGGGCCCATCCCTTACGACGAGGATATGGGTGAGTGGGAGGCCGCCTGGATGTATCTGCTGGGGCTCGCCCACTGTGATAGGTTTCAGGGAGAGTCAGATTACATTTGGTTCTCCTCCCCATTTCCGGCGGGCGGAGATGGTGCCCGAGACTCCCGAGGAGACGGAGCAGTAGCCCGTGGTTTCCTGATGTTCCTCTTCGGGACTACCCTGTTCGCCGACAGAGGGAACACCATTGGGCTTATCCTGCTTGAGCGCTCTAGTCGACTATCAAGGTCCAGAG
>NW_021032388.1:48826-62413 GCF_004153795.1 Camellia sinensis | reverse complement strand
TACTTTCCTATGGGTGATTTGGTTTTTCTGAAGGGCCTGACAATGCAAAGATTTCCCTTTAAACCGAAGTAGAAGTTGAAAAAAGAAAGTAGACAGCAAAATGACCAAAGTTGCTTACCAGGATCATGGATTTTGTCGTTGACCGGATGACCTTTAGTTCGGTATTCAGTTGTTTTTGGTGGTGCTCCATGTCTTTGGGCAAACACACACTCTTGGCCAGATTGATGGCCAACAGGTGGTCTTTCTCAGCAACAACCGAGTCTGTGTCTCGGATGTCTCGGTCGTTGAAAGTAAGTTTTGGGGCCCAGCTACTGGTAGTTCGGTCAGAAGGCTCCGGTTGGGGGCTCGGTGGCAAGCTCGGTGGAAGAGCAAGTTCTTCTTCGTCAACCAAAATTTGTTCGGTTTCAGCAGGCCGGGCGCGCTTGGTCCGGTGAGAAGAGGACGGCTGTTGAGAAGGGAGGGCCATGACAGCAGGTTGCGGTTGGCTTGGTGGCGTTGCGTCGGGCCTAGTTGTCTCGGTTAAAAGAGCCCTGACTCTGTTCTTTTTTGCCATCTCTTCTTCGGCTGACAGTGGGATCAGTCTGATCTCGGGCAAGGATGGGTCCGGTTCTGGGGCGTCTTCAAGAAGAAAATCAGTTACTCTGGCTTTCCGGCGACCAGTGTATCGGTAGGTCGGTTCGAATTGCAGCAATTTGGCCCAACTACGTTCAGGACATCGTAGTGCGGCTCGCAAAATTGCAAGGTTCGGATAACTGTATAAAGAACGAAGGTGGGCAAAATCTGCGAGAAAAGACAACTGTTAGTCCGGCTGAAACATTAAAACACCAAAGTAAAAATGCAAGGAAAAGGGCCGAAGTAAGTATACCAGGCTCCCCTTTTTTCCAATTTATAGGTTGGCCAGGAATTTGGGCTTGAAAGTCCTCAAAGTTCCCAGAGACCCAGAAAAAATCATCGTCATTAAGGTCTTTGTCCGGTGTATGTTTAACTATCTTTTCTCGGCGGCGGAAGTAAGAGTAAGGCTGAAGAGTGGTTGGCTGGAATAAACCAACTCTTTTTACTCTTCAGCCGAAGTAAGAGTAAGGCTGAAGAGTGGTTGGCTGGAATAAACCAACTCTTTTTACTCTTCAGCCGAAGTAAGAGTAAGGCTGAAGAGTGGTTGGCTGGAATAAACCAACTCTTTTTACTCTTCAGCCGAAGTAAGAGTAAGGCTGAAGAGTGGTTGGCTGGAATAAACCAACTCTTTTTACTCTTCAGCCGAAGTAAGAGTAAGGCTGAAGAGTGGTTGGCTGGAATAAACCAACTCTTTTTACTCTTCAGCCGAAGTAAGAGTAAGGCTGAAGAGTGGTTGGCTGGAATAAACCAACTCTTTTTACTCTTCAGCCGAAGTAAGAGTAAGGCTGAAGAGTGGTTGGCTGGAATAAACCAACTCTTTTTACTCTTCAGCCGAAGTAAGAGTAAGGCTGAAGAGTGGTTGGCTGGAATAAACCAACTCTTGTTACTCTTCAGCCGAAGTAAAGGGCTTGGCTGAAGAAGTATTGGCTGGATAAACCAACTCTGTGTACTCCTCAGCCGAAGTACTTATATCGGCTAAGGAGTGGTTGGCTGGTAAGCATAGTTCAACCACCTTAAACCGAAATAGCAGTTGAAATAATGGAAGGCATTACAAAATACAAGCATACAAATCAAAACCGGAGTAAGAATTGCGTAAAATTTTCATTCAATGAAAAGTCATTACAAAGGGGCATAGTTCGGTTACAAAGACCAAAAGTAACAAAAGAAAAAAAAAAGTACAAGTCAAGAAAAGAGTTCTTCAATTTCGACATCAAAAGCTAAATCACCACCAACTTGAAGACCAGTTTCAAGAGGAAGTTCGCTCTCGGTTGCCAGGATGGTTTCGGTTGGAACCACGGTTTCACTGGGCTGTTCAATAGGTAGGTCCTCTACCATGGGCTCCAACCGAAGTGGTGGGTCTGCACTAACAACCGGAGTATCTTCGGAAGCAGAGGAGTCGTCGGAATCTGAGTCTTCTAGAAACTGCTGCTGCATAACATTCGCGTACTGTGCAAGGGACTTTGGTATAAAGTAGGCTGGAGGGTCGAAAACCTCGGTCTGAGGATCATGACCGAGCTTCTCAACGGCTCCCCTCCAGCCGCACTTAAAAAACAACTCCTTGGAAGCCTCACATTGCTTGACGTATACATCCTCAGCCTTTTTGAAACCTTTCTTCTCAGCCTCTTTTGCGCTCTCCTTCGCCTGGGTTATTTCGGCGTCTTTTTTCCTTTCAAGTTTCACCAGCTCGCGCTGGTACTTGTCCTTCAGAGCGATAGCAGTCTTTTGTTTTTCGGCTTCGGCCGAACTAACCATTCTGGTCAGTCGGCTGACCTCACCCCGTAGTTCGGCCATTTCCTTTCTGGCCTCCTCTAGCTCGGCCGCTTTTGCCTCAGCCTCTGCCGCTGCTTGCCTAGTAACTTTCCTTAGCTCCAGTACTTTCCTATGGGTGATTTGGTTTTTCTGAAGGGCCTGACAAAGCAAAGATTTCCCTTTAAATCGAAGTAGAAGTTGAAAAAAGAAAGTAGACAGCAAAACGACCAAAGTTGCTTACCAGGATCATGGATTTTGTCGTTGATCGGATGGCCTTTAGTTCGGTATTCAGTTGTTTTTGGTGGTGCTCCATGTCTTTGGGCAAACACACACTCTTGGCCAGATTGATGGCCAACAGGTGGTCTTTCTCAGCAACAACCGAGTCTGTATCTCGGATGTCTCGGTCGTTGAAAGTAAGTTTTGGGGCCCAGCTACCGGTAGTTCGGTCAGAAGGCTCCGGTTAGGGGCTCGGTGGCAAGCTCGGTGGAAGAGCAGGTTCTTCTTCGTCAACCAAAATTTGTTCGGTTTCAGCAGTCCGGGCGCGTTTTGGTCCGGCGGGAAAAGGACGGCTGTTGAGAAGGGAGGGCCACGATAGCAGGCTGCGGTTGGCTTGGTGGCGTCACGTCGGGCCTAGTTGTCTCGGTTAAAAGAGCCCTGACCCTGTTCTTTTTTACCATCTCTTCTTCGGCTGTTAGTGGGATCAGTCTGATCTCGGGCAAGGATGGGTCCGGTTCTGGGGCGTCTTCAAGAAGAAAGTCAGTTACTCTGGCTTTCCGGCGACTAGTGTATCGGTAGGTCGGTTCGAATTGCAGCAATTTGGCCCAACTACGTTCAGGACATCGTAGTGCGGCTCGCAAAATTGCAAGGTTTGGATAACTGTATAAAGAACGAAGGTGGGCAAAATCTGCGAGAAAAGACAACTGTTAGTCCGGCTGAAACATTAAAACACCGAAGTAAAAATGCAAGGAAAAGGGCCGAAGTAAGTATACCAGGCTCCCCTTTTTTCCAATTTATAGGTCGGCCAGGAATTTGGGCTTGAAAATCCTCAAAGTTCCCAGAGACCCAGAAAAAATCGTCGTCATTAAGGTCTTTGTCCGGTGTATGTTTAACTATCTTTTCTCGGCGGCGGCGAATCCTAAGGTAATAGACCCACCCATCCTCTTTTGAGCCGATGGAGTATTGATGGAAAATTTCGGCCAGGCCAAGGTTTAGTCCGGTTTGATGGTATAGTGCGGCTATTTCCATAATGATGCGGTATGAATTGGTGGACAGTTGGGTGGGGCATAATCTGGTCTGCCTAAGAAATTCACAGATCAACGGTTAAACCGGAAACCGTAGCCCGGTTTCTATGATAGATAAAAGGGTGAAGGGGACGAAGCCTTCGTTATCCCAGGGAGTGATGTCTTTTGCGGCCAAAGTTAAGTGGACATCATCAGGTATGTTATAGTCCTTCCTGAATTCGGCTAAACCGCCCGGGGTTTCTACCAAATACCTATACTTACCCATTTATGGTATAAATTAAGAATAAGTTAGATCGGTTTAAGGGTTGTACTCAGTAGCTCGGTCGAGTGTGCAAGGGAGTGCTTGGGCCACCTAAGTCTGCAAAGTGGAAAACATAGGGGTTAAGCACAGATCATCTGACCGTGCTACAAATAAAAGCAATACATGTCCTACTTCGGCTTTGTGGGATGCTACAGTTTGTATCTCGGTTTGGACTTCGGGTTTGGTTGATTATTTCGGTTTGAACTGTGGGTTTTGTTACTTCGGTTGAGCCTCTAGGGGCAGCTTTCTGAGTCTGGTATAGAAACTAAGAAAGCTGGCTTGGCCCCAAAGGCTTAGCTCGGTTATAGACCGAAGTACCTAGTTCAATATGTGCAAACTTTGTTCGGTGCTCTTATCTCGGCTAATGTGGTTCAGAAGAAACTACTGATATTCCTACAAGTTCTAGTTCGGTTATTGTCTGAATCTATCTACATATATGGGACAAACAGTATCCTAGTTCGGTTGCTACATGATTTTGGATTTTTTACAGGATAATTCATACACATATAAGTTCTATTGAAAGTACAGAAGCGTAGCAAAAATGGAAGAAATGTTTTGCAAAGACACACTAAACATAATGCACTGAACAGATACGAAGGAAAAACATGGAAGGGAGATGGATTTGCTTACCAGATGGAATAAAAGAGGACTGGAGTCGGCAACAGTATCAGCAAATAAAGAATGCGAGCTTGATAATGGAAGAAACAAATGCACAGAGAGAGAAGACGAAAGAATAATGGAGAAAGTGATTCAAAAAATAAAAGGGTTGTTTTGGTTAATGGACGAAAGGGCGGGACTGTTCAAATTTTTCATACTACGAGGGCGGCGTGACAGCTGCTCACAGCCAATCAGAGCATGCCACGTGTATACGGAAAGGGAAGCGTTACAGTCGTGATTGAAGAGACGTCATGACCAAGTGAAGCCCGAAGTAAAATTAGCTCGGTTAGAGAGCCCGAGGATTTTTCGCTCGGCTGGAGAGGCTAAAGGGTTTTTAGCTCGGCTGGAAAGGCTTAATAAACTCTAGCTCGGCCAGTAGACTGGTAATCCCAATCATGTTGCGCAGATGGAATTAAGGGGCAATTGAGAGGGTAATTTTTGGGAAAAATTGGGCCGAGCTGCGAGTTGGGCTTTGAGGCCCAAAATGTGAAGGACTAAGTAAAAGGGCCGTAATGGATATTCCGGCCCGGGGGAGCAAGGTTACTCCGGCCTAGGAGAAACAAAGTTACTCCGGCTCAGGGAGGTAAAATTACTTCGGTTAAAGGATTGTAAATGTACTTCGGGTCCGGGAGCAACTTGAAGTTAGACCGGCCTTAAAGTTATGTCGGCCTTAGAGGTGTACCGGTCAGGGAGTTATACCGGTCGAGAGTCGTTGGTTCGGTCCAAACACACCATGAGTTGGACAGATGAGAAACCGATATAAAGGAGAGTAAAGGGAAGGGCTGAACTAAGGATAGTTCGGCTTACTTTGTCGCTCAGCATAGCCAGTTTTACTTCGGTCAAATGGTAGTTCGGCCATGGAGAAAACCATCCCACTTGGTTTAAGCAGTGGGGGGGTGGAAAAGGATAAGCATTATCCTTTAGGAGTATGAATCCTAAGAGGACTCTGTATGGAGAAATAAAAGTCCTACTAGGATTATGCCACTCGAAACCTATAAAAGCTCACAAACATCACCTTGGAGGAGGTAATTGAACACAATTCTTTCTGAGAACATAAAACTTTGTCTATTTGTCAAGCTTACTGACTTAGGCATCGGAGAGGTTTCCGGCACACACCCGCCGGCTAGCTCACGTTTGTGTTTTCAGGTGATAAAGCGACGTGGTACGGAGGAGCGTGGACTTGGTCAACAGGATTATACGAGGAGAATTATTTCCTCCCCGTACAATAATATTATTACTATATGTATATATAGCGAGAGAAAGAGACGATATCGTCATGGCTCACGTTTCAGTGCGAATGACATGTGTTTGCTATCTTTTCAAATTTCTTGAAGGTATTTCAAATTGGGAGTAGTTTGCCTACTATAAGTTTCGTTTTGATAATTGAAATTATTTAATGTATGAAAATCATCGAGTACTATCTGTTTGTAGAAAATTACGTTAATCGAATATCGATAACTATCTCATCTTATCAATTTTTTTGTCAACTGTTAATTTGTTTACCTTTCATTTTTTTATACCAAACTGATTTAATCACATAGCTATCAATATCTGATCAACGTGATTTTTTACAGACACATAGTACTCGACGAATTCTATACATTAATCTGTTCGGATTATCAAAACGAAACCCGTGATAGACCCCCACGGGCCGAACAACACTGTTCAATCTAATTACGGACTGGAGGCAATCTGCCCCTTTGAAATTCTTATTAAAAATATTTATGTCTAAATATTATTAGAGATTTAAATTTTTATTTTTTTAAGAACTAATTACATTTAATCATTTATATTTTTAATAAAATTTTTATTAAAATTATTAGTATGAATAGAATTATTCTTTAAGAAAATTAGAAAAGTGAAAAATCACATGTACACGTAAAGGAATACAAGATTTGCACAGGTCACCCTAAAATTAAGATTGGTGCTGCGCTTTCACTAAAAGCCGAAACCCCTCAATTAATATATGTTCATACGTTAGCATTTCTAATCCATCAAATTTAAATTTGATAATAAAAAAAAAGTACCTAAAAATCATCTTCATTCCTTTCATCATATGTTCATAAAATCAAGAGAGATTCTTTTTTTTTTTTTCATCAAATTGAGAACTTCTTAAATCATTTATCAAAATTTGAATTTGATAAAAATTTAGAAAGATGAAACATTAGAAATGATTTTTTTTTTATCAAATTTGATGACAGAAAATTTAGGAATAAGTGGAGAATTTAAAAAAAAAAAATGATAAAAAATGGGTAAATTACACTAATAGTCCCTATAGTTTGGGGTTTGTGTCACTTTGGTCCCTAACTTTTCAATTGTGACACATTTGACCCTGAATTTTGAATCTTGTTCCAAATAAAGACAATTAAAGATATCATTAAATTTTTCAAGGATAAAATCGTCAAAATATAAACTAATTTGATAAAAATAAATGTCAAACAAATATTTTTGAATTTTTAAAAATTATTTCTACCTACTAAAAATAAAATTATGTAAAATTGATAAATCTTTTAGACATTTATTTTTTTTTTACCAAATTAATTTTTATTATGTGTTTAGATGATGATCGTGTAAAATTAATTTTTAAAAATTAATCATGTAATTTTTATCAATTTTACATAATTTTATCATTAGTGGATAAAAATAATTTTAAAAATATAAAAAATATTTTTTTGACATTTATTTTTGCCAAATTAGTTTATATTTTATTAAATTGATAATTTTGCCCTTGAAATTAAACAATGGTATCTTCAAATGTCCTTATTTGGAACAAGATTCAAAATTCATGGTCAAATGTGTCACAATTGAAAAGTCACGGACCAAAGTGACACGAGTACCAAACTATAAGAACTGTTAGTGCAATTTGCCCTAAAAAAATTGATGAAAAATTAGAATAGTTCCTATCAAATCAAACTTTTTACTGAAATTTTAAATCAAAACACAAATTAAAAAATACACTCCAAAATACTTAAAATTAGGACCCACAAAGTAATTAGATCTCGTTTGGAAACATAGTTGGGATTTTTTTAAAAAATTAATAAAATAAAATATCACATCTACATCATAATTATTTTATTCTTTTTCTCACAAAAATACAAAAAAATAAAAACAAAAATTCTTTCAAAACTAAACATTTTTAATCAAGTTAAAATAGTCACACAAAAAAAAAAAAAATTAAAAAAGTTAAGTTAAAAATATTCTTTCCATACGAAAGCTTAGTGTTGTGTACTTGTTAGTTCAAATTAGCAATCTTACAAATTTGAGAAAGCAATGGAAACAATTATCTTAATTCTAGCACAACAACATGACAAACTTACGAAACCCAAAAACAAATGGGAAAATCACTACTTAGTGAAGGTTGAAGAAGAAAAGAGTTAGACTTTTTTTCCCGTCTGTGATCGGATTGGAGTGTACTATTGAGTCTATGAGGGCTTACCACGAGTCTTGTTTATACAATCCGAACCGTCTAATGTATAGAATTCGTCAAGTACTTTATCCTTGTAAAAAATTATGTTGATCGGATATTAATAGCTACTTAATCAGATCAGATTTCTATCAACGGTAAATATAATTTTCAAAATAAATTATTGACAAAAATTTAATCTGATCAAGTAACTATCGATATCCGATCAATGTAATTTTTTACAGGGATAAATTACTCGATGAACTCTACACATTGAATAGTTCGGATTATCAAAACAAGACCGTAATAGATCCTACGGGTCTAACAACACTATCCAGTTGTACGGGGAGGAAATATTCGTCGTTGCCTGTACTCCTCATGTCCAAGCTTCACTTCACTCCAAACAACTGAAAACACAATGACAGTGAGCTACCTGGCCGATGTAATGCCGAAAAATCCCTCCGACGATCAAGTTAGCACCCTTTTAGAGAAAGAAAGAGAGAAGAAACCAAAGACCCATAGAGCTTTGGTTAGCCAGAAATTTTGATTTGTGTATGGAGGTGCCATTCAGTCTATATAACCTCTGCACTACTCTGCTCGTCCTTTCTTGGACGCGTGGTTGTACTGCCCTCTCTATTCTTTACACGTGTACCCGTCAATACCGCCAAACAACATTGGCCAAACTGCCAAACGATATTGACGCACAGCATTAGCAAGCTTTTCTTCTCGCACTCCAATTGGACCACCTGGCAATTTCCACCGAGCTAGGCATAGCACGGTCAGTGCCAGCCTCAACTCCAACCGACCTTCAAGGCCAAGCTTAATAACTAGCTCGGTTTGCCCAACTCCGTTCGTTCCCGCTGACCTTGCTCAGCCTTGGGCCATCGCTTCATCTAGCTCGACTTAGCCCGGTCCAACTTCCGGACCTTAGGCTAACTCAGTCACATGATCTAGAACCACGGCCAAACTACCCTCAGATATGCCAACTCGGTCACGTAATCCAACGGCAAGGCCCAAGTCACAACTAGCTCGACCAGTTTGCTTGGCGCAAACTCCCCTCTTAATTACCCCTTAATTCTGTCCGCATTCGTGTGACTGGAATTGCATTACTAGGCCGGGCTAGACTCTTTGCTCAGTGGTTCACTTTGCTCGGTCGTTGGCCTTAAATCCCTTCTGTTGTAACATGAATGAGATTACTCAACTTCAACTCAGTTTAGGAACTTCAAAGTTGGCGAACAAAGTCAGCTCGGCAACTTGCTTCTTGGTGAGTATAATCAACTCAGTAACTTGCTTGAGGAGCAAAATAAACTTAGCTCGATGATTTACTTCTTGGTGAGCAAAATCGACTTGGTAACTTCCTTGACGAGCAAAATCAACTCGACAAGGAACTCCAAGGTTGGCAAACAAGGTCAGCCTAGCAACTTGCATCTTGGCGAGCAAAATCAGCTCGGCAAGGAACTTCTAATGTTGCGAGCAAGGTCAGCTCAGCGACTTGCATCTTGGTGAGAAAAATCAGCTCAGCAAGGAACTCCAAGGTTGGCAAACAAGGTCAGCTCAGCGACTTGCATCTTGGCAAGCAAAATCAGCTTGGCAAGGAATTCCAAGGTCAGCGAGCAAGGTCAACTCGACAACTTACATCTTGGCGAGCAAAATCAGCTCGACAAAGAACTCCAAGGTCGGTGAGCAAGGTCGACGAGCAAGGCCGGTGATCAAGGTCAACTCGGCAACTTGCTTCTTAACAAGCAAAATCAGCTCGGCACCTTACATCTTTGGCGAGCAAAATCAGCTCGGGAAGGAACTCCAAGGTTGGCGAGCAAGGTCAGCTTAACATCTTGCATCTTGGCGAGCAAAATCAACTCGATAAGGAACTCCAAGGTTGGTGAGCAAGGTCAACTCGGCATCTTGCATCTTGGCGAGCAAATTCAGCTCTACAAGAAACTCCAAGGTTGGCAAGCAAGGACAGCTCAGCACCTTGCTTCCTTGCAAGCAAAGTCAGCTCGGCAATGAACTCCAAGGTTGGCGAGCAGGGTCAGCTCGGCCACTTGCTTCTTGGCGAGCAAAATCAGCTTGGCAAAGAACTCCAAGGTTGGCGAGCCAGATTAGCTCGGCACTTTGCATTTTGGAGAACAAAATCAGTTCGGCAAGGAACTCCAAGGTTGGCGAGCATGGTCAGCTTGGCACCTTGCATCTTAGCAAGCAAAATCAGCTCACCAAGGAACTTCAACGTTGGCGAGCAAGGTCAACTTGGAAACTTGCTTCTTGGCGAGCAAAATCAACTCGGCACCTTGCATCTTTGTGAGCAAAATTTGCTCGGCAAGGAACTCCAAGATTGGCGAGCAAGGTCATTTCGACACCTTGCATCTTGGCAAGCAAAATCAGCTCGACAAAGAACTACAACGTTTGTGAGCAAGGTCAGTTCGGTACCTTGCATCTTGGCGAGCAAAATCAGCTCGGCACGGAACTCCAAGGTTGGCGATCAAGGTCAGCTCGGCACCTTGCATCTTGGCGAGCAAAATCAGCTCGACAAGGAACTCCAAGGTTGGCGAGCAAGGTCAGCTCGGCCACTTGTTTCTTGGCAAGCAAAATCCACTTAGCAAGAAACTTCAAAGTTGATAAGTAAGGTCAGCACGGCCACTTGCTTCTTGGCGAGCAAAATCCGCTCGTCAAGGAACTTCAACGTTGGCGAGCAAGGTCAGCTTGACAACTTGCTTCTTGGCGAGCAAAATCCGCTCGACAAGGAACTTTAAAGTTGGCTAGCAAGGTCAGCTCGGCAACTTCCTTCTTAGCGAGCAAAATCTGCTCGGCAAGGAACTTCAAAGTTAGTGAGTAAGGTCAGCTCGGCAACTTCCTTCTTGGTGAGCAAAATCGCCTCAACAAGGAACTTCAAAGTTAGCGAGCGAGGTCAACTCGGCAATTTCCTTCTTAGCGAGTAAAATCTGCTCGGCAACGAACTTCAAAGTTGGCGAATAAGGTCAACTTGACAGTTTCCTTCTTAGTGAGCAAAATCCGCTCAGCAAGGAACTTCAAAGTTGCCGAGCAAAGTTAGCTCGGCAACTTGCTTCTTGGGGAGCAAAATCAGCTCGGCAAAGAACTTCAAAGTTGGCAAGTGATGTCAGCTTGGCAACTTGTTTCTTGGCAAGCGAAATTCACTTGCCAAGGAATTCCAAAGTTGAACAAAACACCAACTTTCATCTTGCCGTGCAAAATTACCCTGCAAGGAATTCTGATCTTTTCATCAAAATGATTGTCAATTGCCCATTGAACCGTGCTAAATCTACTTGGCGAGGCGAAAATACAACACTTCTCAAAAAACAATCTACTTGTTTCATTACGTCAATAGTAGAAAGGGTTACAAAAGTAAAACTAAGAATAAAACTTCATATTGGCAATATTCGACGTTCCGAAAATAGATCGGCCATTTATATTTTGTGAGTGTTATGCCCCTTTTCCTCGGCCTTCTTACTGACGTCTTCCAAAACTGAACTCCCTAGATCTATTTTATGTTTGTTTGCACAGCCATCCTCTGCACTTCTCGCAGGTGAGCGTGCTCCTCCAAGACGTGCCTCAGGTCCTCCGAACGGGCGGAGTGGGAATATATCAACGTCGTCAACGAACATGGGGAACGGCAACTGCTGTCTTACACGCAAGACTTCTCTGCTGGCAGGTCAAAGTCATCAACTCCATAACTTCTGGTGATGGAGAGGAATGGTGTCCGCCTCTAGTTCTGGCTGCTTGAGCGACGTGGTTGGGTGCGCTCACTGTGGTTATCTACTCCAGCAACACCCTTCCCTTTGACCTGCTGCTTTAATGCCTCAATCTCCACCGCCATCTTTCAAATGATGGCATCTTGATCTCACAACTTATGCTTCAGGCGCTGAGCGTGCAATTCTCTTCGCCGCCGGTGCTCGTTGGGGATTCGCGAGTAGTCAGTCCTCCTTGCGTGCTTGTCTCGCGCATCTTTGGAGAGCCCCTTAGGAGAGGTCTCCAGACTAGCCATGGTAGGGATGGTGGGAAGACCATCTCTTCTCCGAAACGGACTCTGGAGTGATGTCGTCAATGGCGGACAATGGGACGTCATCGTTGTTCGCCATGAAAGATGATCGGATGAGCTTAGAGGACAATGTTTTATCTGTCAAAGTTTCCCACAGAAGGCGCCAATTGTACGGGGAGGAAATATTCGTCGCCGTCCGTACTCTTCGTGTCCAACCTTCACTTCACTCCGAACAACCTAAAAACACGACAATGGTGAGCTACCCCGCAGGTGTGATGCCAGAAAGCCCCTCCGACGACCAAGTTAGCACCCTTTTAGAGAGAGAAAGAGAGAAGAGACCAAAGACCCATAGAGCTCTGGTTAGCCAGAAATTCCAACTTGTGTATGGAGGCGCCACTCAGTCTATATAACCTCTGCGCGCTACTCTACTCGTCCTTTCTTGGACGCGTGGCTGTACTACCCTCTCTATTCTTTACACGTGTACCCGTCAATACTGCCAAACAACATTGACCAAACTGTCAAATGGTATTGACGCATACTATTGGCGGGCTTTTCTTATCGCACTCCAATTGGACCACCTGGCAATTTCCACCAAGCTAGGCATAGCGCGGTCAGTTCCAGCCTCAATTTTGATCGACCTTCAAGGCCAAGCTCAATAACTAGCTCTGTTTACCCAACTCCATTCATTCACGCTGACTTTGCTCAGCCTTGGACCATCGCTTCACCTAGCTCGGCTTAGCCCGGTCCAACTTTCGGACCTTAGGCTAACTCAGTCACATGATCTAGAACCATGGCCAAACTGCCCTCAACTATGCCAACTCGGTCGCGTAATCCAACGGCAAGGCCCATGTCACAACTAGCTTAACCCGTTTGCTCGGCACAAACTCCCCTCTCAATGATTGTGGAGGAGGAAAAACATAAAGGGCCAAAAGGCAAAAGCTGATGAAGCCGTCATGGCTCGCATTTCTCTGCGAAAGACATATGTTGTTGTCTTAATAAGGTTTTGAAAGGTGTTTCCATTCTTGCAGGAAGAAAAAAAAAAAAAAAAAAAAAACAAAATAACACCAAAAATTTTAAATGAAACGGTTTAGAGTGAAGGCAACTACTAATCAGTGGGGGTAAGAAAATTATATTATAAGTCACTGGAAATTTTGTTATAATTACAAGAACAAATGAATGATATAATTTTAATTACAAATGTGTGAAATTGTTCTTCACACGCACCCTCTTGCTTCCTTTCTTTTATCTTCATGGAGAACAATTTCCCCGCCTTTGTAACTAAAATTATAGCAATCATTTATCTTGTATTATAAAAAGATTCACTGACTAATAATATAATGAACTAATATTAAAGACCTCAAATATTAAATCTTCTACCCATGTGAGATATTTACTTAAAATGTTGATAAGTATTTAGAATCCATAGCATTTTTCTAATATAATTTTCCTACCGCCACTCGTAGGTAGTCACCCCTTAACAGTAATTACATTATGAAAATATTTATATCCTTAAACAAACTGACAACTAATCTACAACAGCTTGAAACATAGAGAATGAGATTCACTTTGGAATATCAACAAGCCATGCAGATATCAACAACAATTTGACGTAGTCAAAGCCAATAAATAAATG